>CAUHTR010002016.1:0-66226 GCA_959609185.1 Schmidtea polychroa | reverse complement strand
TTCGTCTTTCGGATTAAAGGTGTATTTTTTCCTTTTTATAAAAAGTAGCTCGTTTTCATTTTTTGTCTTTTTATGTATGATGTCGGAGGGTTTTTTAATTAGGTAATTCAGAGGGTTGATGTTTCCATTAATTTTTTCCATTTCGGCTAGAGCAGAGTCAGCATCAGTTTTGTTTTAAGTGAGATTTAATATAATATTTTTAATAAATTGACGGTATTTACGTATATCATTATTAGGTATTTTATTTTTAGTATAATAATTGATTATTGATTTTATTTTCAAGGTCATAGAAGGAATATTTGGTATAGTGAAGGGGGTTCTATTGATAAGGCATTCGATGAGGTGGGAAATGAAAAAGGCAGATTCTAAGTGGTCGCTGCAGCCGGGGTATTCAAGTTCTTTTACCTCAATATGGGATCGGTAAAACAATTTTTTGGAGGTCCAGTATAGTTTCAAGTAGGTTGTTGGCAAGCTTTGAGTCAATAAGTAGTGCGAGTCTTTGCCGTTTATCAAGGCAGTTTAGTCCATTCGACATGGGTATAATAATTTCGTTCCATTCGGCGAAGTCATTGAAAGGGAAGGTGGAGAAGAAGGTTTTATAATTATGTTGAATGAGGGTATTTCCGATGTAGGGGTCGACGAAGATAGTTGATTTTTTCAGGGCATGGGAGAAAATGTACGCCTTAATTGCATGTTGCGACTATCATGCAGATTTATTGTCGATGTTGGATGAGAAAAGGAGGTCATCAGGTAAGGGTCGTTTGGTGATTTCGCTATCGGAGATGTAGAGCATACTCTCTTGAGTTTCTAGTAGAGGATCAAGTAGGTTTTCATTATTTAGGTCATGTATTTCGATACTGCATTCAGCCGAGGGTGGGGGTTTGGTGAAGACGTGAGAGTTAATATGGTCTTGGATATTGTCAAAGTGTATCCATAGGCCGCAGAAGCAATATATTTCCTCGTTGGGGTCATAAGTGTATTTTTTGTGTGATTTTGTCATATGGTGAGTGATGGTCTTTATGGAAGAGTTGGGGTCATGGTGCACAAGGCATCTAGCACATGTTTTATTATAGATGTGGCATGTTAATTTGTTGGATGGTGAAATTCTGATGCTTACCCGTTTAAAAAACGATCTATATGGGTTAAGATGTCTCTGAAGCGGAAAAGGTTCATATAAAATTTTCCTTCCTCTCCAAATTTTGGTCTGCATTGGTAGCAGTCGATCAGAGATTCATCATCTATGGTGATATCATGAAAGTCTTGTGCATGTTTGATTAGGCTAGATCTATCATATAGGGAGATGGCGATTGAGTCACAAAGCGGGATTTTAAAGTTTGGCCTGCATCTGCATTTACCTCTACAGTCGAGATAGTATAGGGTAGTATCATGTTGCTGGTGTTCAGTTTCTGTTTTAGGTGTTGTGTTATTACGTGTTTTAACCAACTTCTTAATACTTTTAGGGGTGAGGAAGTCAGGAGTAGGTTGGGGTATTTGGTTAGTAACTATCTGTACTACTTTGCCTTGGACGTCCATTTGTGAATCTAAACGAAAGAGAGTGTGTGCTTCGTCACCGAGGTCGGTAATATGTTTGGTGTTACTTCAGGTAAGATGGTTGTTATGGGGGCTGAAGAGATCGGGGTGGATGTTTGGAGGACAGTTGTTGCTATTGGGTCATGTGAGGATGTGGTGGAGTTGTCAGAGAGTAATACATCATCAATATCGGAGGTTTGAGATGCCTGTTGGGTTCGGGGGATTAGGTATATAGAGTTAGGGGTCTTCTCTAGTATCTGATGATAGATTGGCAGTACTGTTAAGAATGAGATGAGGGGAGCGATCAAGGTCACAAGAGGCAGGTCTTTGACTAAATATGGGGGAGAAGCGGGGGTAGTGTCATCAAGGGGTGAGGGTCGATATCGCGATGGGAGTATGATGGAGTCTTCAGACGAGGGTTTGGTGGATATAATATTGTGATTATTATTTATACTATTATTATAATTATTGATATCATTATTATTATTATTACCATTATTACTATTATTACTAATATTAACATTATTATTATTATTATTATTATTATTATTATTATTATTATTATTATTATTATTATTATTATTATTATTATTATTATTATTATTATTCAGTGGCGAAAGGTGCAAGACTTGCTGTAGGTTGCCTGAAGTTTGTGCAATCGCTTGTTCAGAATTTAAAATGCCAAAAAATTGCTTCTCCTCAAAATTTGAATAGATGTTGGCCTGAGAAGATTTTATTTAACATAAACCATTTAAATATCTTCTTTTTAAGCAAAGAAAATCCAAATGAGGACCTTAGTCACAGCTGGACGGGATTCAAAGATCTGTTGGCAAACCCCACCTCGAGCAACGCTGCCTACATGGAGAAATGCATCAATGGATCTATGGGTAGAACACCTCAGAAGAGCTCTGGCATTAATCGAGAAAATGTCAGAGCTGAGTACAATATGCCTATTTCATTATGATCTTGAAATAGTTTATAATATATTCAGTTAGCCATTTAGCCACGACTTTCGTCACTTCATATCTCTGAGGATGGTTTGCATAACCGATTTCTGATTTTAGTAGTTGTGACACTTTAGGAATCAAAAACATTGTACAGTAGACTACTGTCAGTAGTGTAAATTTTTTATAAATCATATTCATCATATAGTAAATTGTATTTTTAATAAATTTATAAATGGACACGAGTTGCCTTAGTTATTTATCTACACGTAAATTATATTTGGAGAAAAATAGTTTAGACAGAGATCTGTGCATCTCACGTATGAATCTAACATACTTCTTGCATTTCTTATTTATTTTAATTAATTTTTATGTACCTTGATTTACGTGTTATGTTCGCTCATTTCCCCGTGTTAACTTAGTGTTTTTCTTCATGTTTTGAATTTGAATCTCATAAATGCTGTTTGCATGTTATATTTAACGCATTTAGGTCAAAACTCAAGTTTACTTTGAGTCAAAATCAGTTTTTGCCCAAAATTATTCACAAGATATTTCCGCGTTTAACTATCATCAATTCTGAAGTTTACAAAGCATTTGGCTAGGATGGAAGATACTTAACTCAAATGCCATCAAAAGTGTAATTGAAATTTTTAATTCTTAACGAAATGAGTTTTACAGGAAAAGCATTGAAATTTAACATAAAGATAGCAAATGACGGAAACTACTTACGATATTATTTGTAAAATATATTTTACAAGTTTTATTAAATTTAAATACACAATTGAAATTACAAATGTTGTTAATGGGATAATTCATGTTCGTCGCCACTTGGTCACACAATATAAAAATGAAAATGTTGGACTCCTTTCATTAAAACAAAATAAGAAAGATAATAAATAATAAATAAAAAATAACTTTATTAGAATTATAAACAAATTATCTATGTGACAATTATAATAATTCTGATTTAGAGTTGAAAAAGTTGATCAGGTTCATCAATAACCAGAGATTCTAAGTTTTGGAATCTATGACAACAATTAAACTTTGTTATTTTTAGATTCTCCATTTTTGGAATAATATTTTAAAAATTAACTTTAATTAAAATCATGTTTTAAATGTACATTTACCTCCACAAATTTCTTTGACATCTTCATAAAATGAAACTAAGTAAGATTCCAAATTATTGACAGTGAAGAGGCAACATGCATACACACTCTCTCTCTCTCACACACACCGACATACACACACGGAATTGGTAACCTGGATTTTCCGAGGTCAACAAATAAAATTGTATGGTTAAATATAAATCCACGAGAGACAGAATTTATCGATTTATCAATTCTGCAATTATGAACAGAAATGGCACACTCATTGAAAATGATTCACTGCCTAATTCATTGTGGACATACATCAACTCTAATATTCACTGATATGCGGGGTAGGAATTTCTATTAGATTTTTAGAATGAATTTATCGTATTGAATTTTTTAGAAAATGATTCACTGCCTACTTGGCAGCATAGCACATTAATTCCAAAACAATTTACAGACACAAAACGCGCTTGCTACATGCTTGCTAAATGTTTAGTCATGATTGTCATGGCTGTCTCTAGTTGTAATTTATAAAAAATATTGATTTTTTATTAATGATTATTTCGAATTTTCTTTAAAGTGAGTTATTATTATTGATTATTAAAAAATGAAATTGATATAATACATTTATTTATAAAAATCACTAATCTCCATAAATTTCTTCCTTTAACAGAGATTTCGGGAAAAACTTTCGTACATGTTCGTAATAATTTTCCAAATTAGAATAATCTTGTTTCTTTATTTCGTTGACAATAATGTCACTTAGAATTGTAAATCGACTGTTAATATTCATCGAACTGAATCCCTGGATGCTAGACAAAGTTTTTCTGACGTTTCCTTTAATTTTGCTAAACACGCTCTCAATTGGATTGAGAAATGGACTATAGGGGGGAAGTTTTACCACTTGGTTATTTGTAGAAAAGTTTTCTCCATGAATTGGAACATTATCATGAATGAGGATGAAGCCTGTTCCACGTAATTTATCAGTTACTTCATTGATAAAAGCTTGATAACTTTCTTTGTCCAATGACCCAATCAACAATTTGTGATGAATTGGTCCGTTTAACCCTATGGCAAGGACGAGACATATATTAGGACCAACAACTGTCGGAACTGTGGCGTATAATCTTTCTCCTTTTTTGCATCTACCCATTGTTTTATTAGTCCAAGTATTGAAATAACATTCGTCCATGTAAATTAATTTGTTATCATTCCATTCTTCTTCCAATAGGCGTCGAACATATGTTTTTCGAAGTTCTAAAACACTTTCAGAATTTCTGTCTTCGATACATGGCCGAACTTTTTTGAAAGTGATGAGATGCTTTTTTAAACATCTTGAAATAGTAACTTTTGAGATATGAAAATTTTGATCAGCTAAATATTTGCGCATATCTTCTAAAGTACACCAGTAATTTTTTTCAACATAAGTAAGCAAATTTTGAACCATTTCTTCAGAAATCTTAGGCTTTTTGCCTACTCTTTTTCCTTTTGATAAAGTGCCAGTTTTATTATAGAAATAGATTATATTTTTTACTGTATTTTTTGTAATTCCCATTTGTCGGCCCAATAGCAAATAATCTTGTCCATTTTCATAAGCCTCAACGAGTCTCTTTTTATCGAGTTGTGATATTCTAATACAATATTAAAATATTCAAAATTAAGTTATTTAAACTTACGTGTTCCTACTTTGTTTAACTTTAGAAGGCAACGTTTTATCACTCTCTGCGTCGGAAATTTCTTCATATTTTTCCATTATAAAATTTTTTCAGAAAATGTTTCAGAATTTAAAATTAATGTTTTCCAATGAAATACTTACTTAACTCATTGGGTATGTGTGTCTGTCGTGTTTGTGTGTTCTCTAATCTCAGGCGCTATTGATTGTCTATCTATGTGTATGTGTGTTCATTAATTTATATTAATTCTTATAGATGCATGCGCTATATATTCATATTGGAATCGTATGTTATTCATTGGCACTTCATCTGAGAGAATCGAAAGTCAATAATATCTAGTTATGGCGTTTATGATTAAATTGAATGTGATAAATTTTTATTTTCATCATTATTTCGTTAGTAATAACTTATTTAAGATTTGCATATATTGAAGATGATTTCTTAATGAATTAATTTAAATAAAATTATAATTTCGTAGAATTACTCACAAAGTACTCACAAGCACATGTTTAGCAAAAGGATGGAAATTTCCTCAAAGATGGTGGTAGTAGGTAGTAGTAGCATGAGCATCCGGTGTACCCCCTCTGGGGGGGGGGGTTCGCTGAAGATATTTTTTTTCACAAACGGTTACGTAATTGTCGCAGAGTGATTCTTAGTTTTGCTAGGATTTGCAATATAAAAGTGTCCTATAGGAAAAAAGCCAAGATTTAGACGTCTCATTGGTCCTGGGATTTTCAATTCAAAAAGGTGTCTTCACTAAAAAAGCGTCGTAAATTAAGGATAAATAAGTAAATTATGGGTTTAAAAATTGAATTAAAGTAAATTATGGGCTAAATTTTTAAATTAAAGTAAATTATGATCTGAAAAATGAATTAAAGTAAATCAATAGCTATATTTGGTAAACAAGGGCTAACTTTTAAAAGAAAGTAAATCAAGGGTTTAAAAATTGAATTACAGTAAAAAATGGGCTCAGATTTTAGAATTAAAGTAAATTACTTTTATGTAAAAATAATTTATGGTCCAAATTTTTCAATTAAAGTAAATCAAGGGTCACAAAATTGAATTAAAGTAAATCAATGGCGATATCTGATAAACAACGCTAAATTAAGTAAATAAAGGGCAAAATTTGAAAATTAAACTATATTATGGTCTCAAATTTTAAATTAAAGTAAATTATGGCTAAGTTAATTAAGATAAATAGTAAAATTAAGGAAAAATTTTTAAATTAAGTAATCAATGGTAAATGAGTAATGGTAATTTTAAATAAGTAAATTAAAGTAGGATTTTTAAATTTATTAACAAAAAGTTTGAATAACCTTTGAGAAATAAAAATTTTTAATGACAATTTTAGATTGAAATTTTTATGAAATATTTTTCAGAGTCAATTTTCGATGCAAATCTTTGTCAATTAATCAATGACCACATGAAGTTCTTTATTAAATATGTAAATAAGGGTTATATATTTGGTTGTTAAGTAAAGTATGGTGTAAAATGTTAATAAATAGGTAAATTAAGAATAATTAATTAAATTATAACCCTACATTTTTTACTTAAAGTAAATCAATGGATATATTTGATAAACAAGGCTAAATTAAGTAAATTTAGGGCTAAATTTCAAAGTTAACTAAATTAAGGTTAAATTTTCTAATTAAGTAATAAATGGTCTAGAATTTTAAATAAGTAAATTAAAGTTAGATTTATAAATTTATTAACAAAAAGTTTGAATATGCTTTTGAGAAATAAAAATTATAAATGAAAATTTTATGAAATGATTTTCATAGATAATTTTAAATATTAAATTTTTATGAAATAATCATAATATAAATAATAATTCAACAACCAAATACTTACAACTAAGTACTTATAACCAGCTAACAACATGCTACCATGTACTAACAACCAAAACTCAATTAGCTACTAACAGATTAGTGCCAACAATTATGTACTAACAACCAATAACAAGCAACCAACTAGGTAACAGATACCAAGTACTGACTCTCAAACAATTAGATACTTACAAATAACTATTTACAACCAACTAAATATTCTTCATTGTATTTTATCAAATGCTTTTTAAATAAATAAATTTTTTTATTTGTCTTCAAAAATATTTTTAATTACAATCAGTAGAAAAACCTTTTCTAAGTGTCTAAATTTAACAAAAATGATGATTTTCATCAAAAATGAATAGTTGTCAACCATTTTCAAACACTACGTGAAATACAAATAAAATTACAACGAAAGACTAAATAATTCTAATTTTTATTCACAAAACATAATTCTTTTAATTGATTAATAACATTCGTACAGACTTATTATTGCAAAGTAAAAATTGCATTCAATAAATAGTAATTCGTTTTATTATATATAGTCTGAGTTTATCCGACAGGATATATTGATCGCCTTTGGGTACTGGTCGTAAGGGTGTTGGTCGTAAGGGTATTGGTCATACTCAACCCCTACCTACCCAATAACTAGATACTATTAACCAACAGGCAACCAAATACCAGCAATGTATCCTCACTAGTTAACAACAACCGGATACCAAGTACTTACAACAAAATCAATATGGTGCAAAGTACTAACAACCAACAACAAATCCCATCGAGAAATTAACAAAATAACAAATATCAACCAATAACTGGATATCAACAACCAACAACTATGTAATAACAAATAGATCTTTAAAAGAAAATCCACTTCGCTTGAAAAAATTGGATGAAAAATTAATAAAATTTCGACTGAACTCGAGATTTACCAATAACTAGGTAAAAATTGATTAAATCATTGTACAAATTTAAATTATAAAAAACATACTAAATAAATATCATAAAAATAACAAATAGATCTTTAATAATAACAAATAGATCTTTAAAAGAAAATCCACTTCGCTTGAAAAAATTGGATGAAAAATTAATAAAATTTCGACTGAACTCGAGATTTACCAATAACTAGGTAAAAATTGATTAAATCATTGTACAAATTTAAATTATAAAAAACATACTAAATAAATATCATAAAAATGTAATTATGTACAAGAAAGAACTTTAAATTTAATACATTAATAATCCAGTAAATATGTATCTTAAATACTGATCATTCTAGTTAATATGAATCATCTAAGATAATAAGTTAATAAGAATTTTGTAATAAGATCTAGTAAATAATTGGTTTAGATTGAATAAATTAATTGAAATAAATTAATTTTAATTATTTTTTAAAAGTCACATGTATACTCAAGTTGATTGACTGATTGGTCAAATTATTCATTTACAATTATCAAAGTCAACAATATATTAGAAATAAATTCCAAAAAAGACTGATATAAGCCCACTAATGATAATTTCTAATAAACCAGTAAATTCATTTAAATCACAATATTCTACCATTTGTTATATCCAAGCGAATTCTCCAATAAAATCATCTAAAAAGCATCAAATTTCCCTGAAATATCCCTATCTTTAAAGATTAGAATTTTATAGATAAATAACCTTAAAAGGATATATATATATTTCCCTCAGACTAATAAGATTCCTTAAAATCCCTTTAAATGACTATAATTATATCTTTAATTCCTATTATCACGAATATTTCCCTATAAAACATGTAAAATAATTTGATCATTAATCCTAAATAATTTATAAAATCTAATGATAAAACCAGTTATAATTAAAAATAATTAAGAATAATTAAAAAAAAATTCTAAAACTCTAAATTTAAAATAAATATTACTGTACAATTTAAAATACTAGATCCCATTGAAAGATTAAATTTATCCATCCAATAAAATATATTTCTTCAAATGGTCATATTTTACCAATATTCAACCGATATAATTTCTAATTAAAATCACCCGATAAATTTATTCCAATAGAGATCAATTTTCTTTAGTCGATGTACAACTCTTTTAAGTCAATATTTTTTTATTTTGTCATTGTCCGCCTAAATAAAGATAAAAATAATTTAAAGTTGATATCAATCCTAATTATCTCTAAAGATTTCAAATATTTCATTGTCAAAACCAAGTAAATTAGTCATTAACCCTACATAATAAAACCCTGGATAATTAATAGAAAATTAAAAAAACATTGTTCTAAACCAGAAATCTAAATTAATTTACTGTGCATTCATCACAACCTAATAAAACGATATAATTCCGCACAAGAACTATTGTTGATTCACTATTTCCCCTAAAGTAATTTACCTTAAAACATTTCCAATAAGAACATCACCCATTTAAATATTCAAAAGATTCCATCATTAACCAATCCCTCATTAAATAATTTTACCCTTTTAAGCATCCAAACGACTATATCCCCCTTAAAAATCATATATTCCCATCTTAACCAATCCCTCACTAAATCCAACCTACTATATCTTTTAATTCAACCCACTTGAGCACTTTAATATATCAATTCTCTTAAAATCCATCGAAAATTCTTCAAAATATGAATTTTCATTAACTGTTATTGTCACTCAACATACATCTATAAAATAATTTAGTACCTAAATTCATGTAGTAAGAGCTCACTAAAAGATCAAAATTCACTAAAATCAATATTTTCTACAAATATTTCACCCCATCAAATACTTAACTACAGATGATAATTTCTCATTGACAGATCATAATTCTTCAGCGATTCAGTCAATCATTTTCGAGCGATTATAGCAAACTAAATAACAAATTTCAGTATATCCTACAATAATTTTCAAGTAGATTTCAAATATATTTTATCTGTTCTTGATAAAGTTAACTGGTTTCTTAGCTTATGATTTTAAATATTTAAGTTCATCAATGTGTAAACTTCATGGAAATATTCTTAGAAAATATAATTATTGAAAAAATTATTTAGTCAAAATAAAATAATTTATCATATCACTTGATTATTGTACAAACTCTAATTATTAACCCAACCGTCATTAAAAATTAATTAAATTTACCTTAAAATTAACATTAAAACCTTAAATTTTTAAATATTCTTTCAATCAACATCAAATTCACAAAATTTATAGAAATTCACGAAAATGATAGAAATTCACAAAAATGAGAAATTCAAAAAAATGATAGAAAGTTTTGTGAATTTCTATCATTTCAAGAGTAAGTCGACCACGAATCCAGTCAGGATAGCACGGATCAAGACAATCAACTATGTGAATCGTGCGATCGCTCGGCTGTGGCGGATAGATTTGGACATCCAGACAAGCTTGAAAGAAGATACCGACGGAGAGTTCATGTATCGACCCAATGCCGAATGGGAGAAGGACGTAAGGGAAATTCAATACCATCAGTAATCCTACCTAATGACGCTTGTCTAATGTCTTTTAAATGGGTTAAATAAAGGTTTGGCGCTTTGCATCTTAGAATTCACTTGCTGGATAGAATAGAAACGGAAAGACAGTCGATCACTAAGAGTAAATAGGGACCTAAGAGGAAAATTGGACACAAGCCTTCTAACGGCAGTCCGTGGACTCACTCGAATACCTGACAATTATGGTATGCAAGACATGATCACTTCTTGCTGATACTCAAACCCTTGATACAGTACCAACATTGATTACTCAACGGGTATCAAGTGGTGTGACTTGCTTATATTCTGGGTTACACTGGAAACAGCACGGATGGGTAAAATGTGGTCTACCTGTAACCCACCACACCTAATGCGGAGCTTTTGGACTCGCGATTCTACTTTATAAATCGAACTGTTTCTGGAATTGTTGGCCTCTGGTTTAAACCAGTTGTCCTCCAACTCACATCGTCTTAATTCCACACGTATCCAGTGAATGTCTAGTTTTTTTTTCGGTCAGTAAACGTTGGGATGCTCTCTAGCCTTCACAGAATCGGGAATATGATAAAATCACAGTGGTGGGGAAGATACCCATCGAAGATAGCTTAACCAATGAAGGGAAGCCAATGAAGGAATGATTCTACTTTATAAATCGAACTGTTTCTGGAATTGTTGGCCTCTGGTTTAAACCAGTTGTCCTCCAACTCACATCGTCTTAATTCCACACGTATCCAGTGAATGTCTAGTTTTTTTTTCGGTCAGTAAACGTTGGGATGCTCTCTAGCCTTCACAGAATCGGGAATATGATAAAATCACAGTGGTGGGGAAGATACCCATCGAAGATAGCTTAACCAATGAAGGGAAGCCAATGAAGGAATGATTCTACTTTATAAATCGAACTGTTTCTGGAATTGTTGGCCTCTGGTTTAAACCAGTTGTCCTCCAACTCACATCGTCTTAATTCCACACGTATCCAGTGAATGTCTAGTTTTTTTTTCGGTCAGTAAACGTTGGGATGCTCTCTAGCCTTCACAGAATCGGGAATATGATAAAATCACAGTGGTGGGGAAGATACCCATCGAAGATAGCTTAACCAATGAAGGGAAGCCACATTGAAAATTAAATTTATATTCTTTGCTCAATAAATAGTAGTTGTTTTTATTGAACGCCAAATCAATTGAAAATTTTGTACATGTTATATCTGGTCACCCTGTATAATTCTCTGTTCTATAATTTCTTGTCTACAGCACAAACTTTATTGTTTGATTTCCTTAATTTTAATATTATTTTCTCATTTCTCAATTTCTTGCTTTCATTCCTTCTTTTCAGAATTCCAGAAATTACATAATTTATTCAACCCATTGTCATTTTTATTCAGAATATTACCTAAGATTTGTTATTTAGGTATACTCAACCCCTTTGAAGTAAAACTGTTGCATATAAGATTGTCATTTTTGAAATTCTCCTACAAAATAAAAGGCATTTTACCCATTCTTAGAGCTGTGAAAAGATGAATAATTGATTAAAAATTTGAGTCTCATTCGCATCTGTCAAAGGAGATCCACAATGAAAAATAACAAATTATTGAGATAAAGGTTAGAGTTATGAGAGTACACCATCATTAGTCAGTTACACCATTTCCAAAGCATGTGGAATAACTGACAAACTTACCCTGGAACAAATACATCAGTATCTGTGCAAGCCTGAAAATTATAAATTCATACCTCGCTTTACGGTCTAGATACGTTCCAGGAAAGTTGGCCGCAAAGCGAAACGCCGCAT
The DNA here is from genome assembly GCA_959609185.1 of Schmidtea polychroa. Taxonomy (NCBI): domain Eukaryota; kingdom Metazoa; phylum Platyhelminthes; order Tricladida; family Dugesiidae; genus Schmidtea; species Schmidtea polychroa. Next base: position 53,921 of record CAUHTR010002016.1, on the reverse strand, counting down.
AACGAATCAAATACATTTTGATACAATTCCATAAAAATTCAATAGGATTTTTGGCCGTATAACGAAACATTTTAGGCCGTAAATCGAAAAAGTGCCTTAATTAAAGTAGGCCGTTATAGCGAAAAGCCGTATAAAGAGCAGCCGTATAGCGAGGTATGAGTGTATTTAATAATCAAAACATTAATTACAAATCAGAATTCATTTTATACTTAGCAAAATCTGTCATAAATTGTGCCATCGATTGGGCGTTGGTGAAGATTAATTTTTATTCAATTTTATTATATTTTTATCAAATTTGAATGAATATAAAATTATTAGAAAATAATCAAGCAAAACAATCAGAAAAGAAAATATTTATTGACAAAATATCATGTACATGATCATAAAAGAATCTCATTTCATTTAAATAACCAATGTAAATGTGATGAACGATCAAGAATTATTTGACAGAGACGTATTTGCACTTTTGGCAGCCTTCAATGGCCGAAACGCTTGCAATAATTCTGGGAAATCATGAATATTATAATTATTATTAATATCATTATTATTATTATTATTAATCGTCATGCTATCAGAATTGGATTGTGAAAGTCCACGATTGATTACTTGTTTTATCTTATCCATTCGATCTTCACATGAAGCATTGATTATTGATTTCTTTTTCGTGGAACCAGGGGAATTCATTTTTAAATTAACATCATCGACCTTGTCCAACATATGAGCGGAACCATTCAATTTGTTGCTATTATCAACAACACTCAAGCAGCGGGACTTAGCAACCGATGTTACGGGTTGGGTGGTAACCAAGGCCGCTGGGGCGGGTTTGTCGTTACCCGTGCTTTGACTGTTTAGCAGAGCCAATCTCTTCGTGTTCATTATGTCTTGCAGTTTCTGTAATCTCTCATCGTTTTCTTTCTGGAGCTTTGATTTCTTTAATTCTGTTTTCGAGTCATCAATTGATTTCTTGGTGCTATTTTCTTTTCTATTGATTTTTCCAAATTTTCCATTTGCTTTTGAAACTATTGGAATTGAATGAGACGTTGATGGAAGTTCTAAGGAATTCAACCGAGAGATTTTATTTCGATCGATTTTTTCTGAAAATTCATTTGAATTTTTATCATTTCTAGGTGAATTTTTCTTTTTATTGATTTTTTCTGATTTTTCATTGGATTCTAAAACTTGTGTAGTTGATAAAGACGTTGATAATAATTCTGAGGTGTTCAATCGAGAGTTTTTATTTTTATTGATTTTTTCTGGAGTTTTATTGACATCTGAATTCGCAATTGGATCTTCAACATTTACATATGAAATTTTATTTTTATTGATTTTTTCTGATTTTTTATCGGATTCTAAAACTTGTGGAGTTGATAAAGACGTTGATAATAATTCTGAGGAGCTCAATCGAGAGTTTTTATTTTTATTGATTTTTTCTGGACTTTTATTGATATCTGAATTCGCAATTGGATCTTCAACATTTACAAATGAGATTTTATTTTTATTGATTTTTTCTACTATTTTATTAATTTCTAATTTTTCATTGGCTTCTGAAATCGCAATTGGACTTTCATAATTTTTAGAAGATGTTTTAGTTTTATTGACTTTTTTTGATTTTACATTTGTTTCTACAACTTTTGGTGTCGATTGGAAGGCTATAAGTGATTCGAAACAATCAAAATTTTCAGATTTATTCCTTTTATCTTGTGTTGAATTAATATTATTTTGTTTTGTTGAGCGATTTTGATTGTTATTGGACACAAGAACTGATTTAGAACTTAAATGGATTAAAACTCGATCACTTTCATCTTCTTCATCAATGTCTGTGTTTAAGAATCTCCGAACCGGAATAAAATCCACCGATTTCTTAAAAGACGGATTTTCATTGGTTTTGATATGACTAGCTGCCGTTTCATTGGATATAATGGTTTTTCTGATTATTTGCGGGTGTTCGCCATTTGATTTTCTGGCATTTGGTTCTTTAATTTCAATTCCAACTCTTCCAAAGTCATTTTTGACAACATGATTTTCAATATTTATCGATTTTTTAGATGAATCATATTCTTTCACTTCTTTTGTCGTTGACTTCATATCTGTTTCTTCAGTTTTATCTTTAATATCTTGTTTAATTTCAGAAATTTCATTTTTCCTAACTTTTTTCCTTATTTTTTCTTTCCTTTGTAATTGAGAAGATTCTTTATCGATTTTTGATGATTTTGGTGTTTCCTTTGATTCTGAGTTTAAATTTGATTCATTTCTAATAGTTTCTATGATTTCTTCAATACTTTCACCAATTTTAATTTTCCCTTTTGTTGACGCTTTTTCTTTATCTTGCTGTAATTGAGAGGATCTTTTATCGATTTTCGATGATTTCGGTTTTTTGCTTAATTCTGAATTTAAATTTGATTCTTTTTTATTAATATCATTGATTTTCAATATTTTCACTGGTTTACTTGTTGCTATTTCTTTATTTGTCAATAATGATTCATTCATATTATCAATTTTCCTTTTATTGGTTTTTTTCTTGGTCGGTGAACGCTTTCCCACGTGATTAAGATTCTCTAGGACAACCAAGGGATTCATGTTCAATTTATTGTCAGAATTAAAAGAATAAGATCGATTTCTCAAATGGTGTTCAATTTTCTCATCGTGTAAATTGCAATTTTCAGTGGGCACCGAAGGATTTTCAATGCCGGAAATCGATTTGTCAGAAGAACGCAATCTTTTTCTTATTGGTTCTGTAGACTGTTCATCAGATATGAATTTCTTTCTCTTTTGACTGGATTTATTATTAGCAGGTAATTTCACGGGTTCCTCACAATAAGCTTTTGATGTTACAGTGGATATGGAAGGAGGAACATCATAAATATCTGGGTTATCAAATGACCTCAATCTCTCTCTCATTGGGTTTTCTATCGAGTTATTGTTTGTGGATATATTTAATCTTGAACCTTCACAGGATGTGGATTTATTGGTTTTTTTATTTGAATCGATACTGATGGTTGTTTTCACAGGTTTCCCAGTATTATTATTGGATTTTTCAGCCGTAATATTATCTGATTGGTTAAAAGAGCGTGTTCTTTGTCTCATAGGCTCTACGATTGATTTATTATCTATTGTTTTGGTCAATTTTGAACTTTTATATATCGATTTATTTTCCATTGGTTTTCGATCAATATCGATAGATGTTTCCATAGGGTTTTCATTGTCAATATTGGATTTTTCTGATTGATTAAAAGAGCGTGTTCTGTTTCTCGTTGGATGTACTATTGATTTATTATCTATAGTTTTGTTTAAATTTGAACTTTTAGAAGATATCGATTTATTTCCCTTTATTTCTAAATCGATGCAACCAGTTGCTTTAGTAGATTTGTTCACAACATTTTCTGATATACTATATGAACGTGTTCGCTTTCTAATGGAATCTATTGATTTTTTATCTTTAAATATGTTTAATTCTGAACTTCCATAAGATATTGATTTATTTCTCTTTGGTTTTGGATCGATATCGATTGTTATTTTTAATGGTTGTTCATTGTTAATAATGGATTTTTCAGAACATTTATCTGATTGGTCAAAAGAAAGTGTTTTTCCCACTGACTCCACTATTGATTTATTGTCCATAAATGAATTTAAATCTGAGCGAGTAACAAGATAAATATCCGGCCTATCAAAGGATCTCAATCTCTGTCTTACTGATTTATTGTCTATAGATATATTTAAATCTGAACTTTCAAAAGATATCGATTTATTTCTCTTTTTCCTCGAATCAATACTGATAGATGTTTTTACAGGTTTTTCCATGTCAATATTTGATTTCCCAGGAGATTTAGAATGATTAATCATAAACTTATCTGATTGGTCGAAAGAGCGTGTTCTATTTCTTATTGGTTTATTACCTAAATCCGATATTTCAGTTATCAATTTCTTGTCTAATGTATCATTCAGTGGTTTTTGGAAAGATAGCAATTTTCTATTGGGATCGGTATCTTTTTCAAGCGATGAACTACCGAAATCAGCAGTTTCAAACGAAGGAGACCTCGATTCAATGAATTCGTTTTCTTTGACCAATGGATTGTTGTCAACCTTAAAACCAGTGAAAGATCGTAGCCGTTGCCTAGTGGATACAACAAGTGACATATTTGCATCGTTGAATGGAACGTTTGTTGAATGATTTTGTATTTGAGGTAATTTGGAATTGGATCTCAGATTTCTTTGATGGGAAATGTTTGCACTCTTATATTTTGATGTTTTATTGATTTTCGATAATGATGGCGATGATAATTTCGTAATTGGTTTTTGACTTTTAGGAGTGCTGCATTGAAACGATTCCAGGCCGATGCCGCTGGAATTCACGAAATAATCCGTGATAAAAGTCGATTTACTTCTTAACGAGAAATCTCTTAAGCCACACAAAGGATTGCTGAGATTCTTGCTGTAATTGGAGATTTCACTGGGAGCCGAATCCAGTTCAGATATAATTGAATTTTCTATTTTTTGTAAAACTCTTTTTTCCCGATAAAGCTGCTGATAATTGATATCGCGAGGATATTTACGGGGTCTTCCGTATCTTGTCATGTAGAAAATATGTTTCGGTAGCAGAATTTCATCTTTCAATTGATTGGCCGATTCATTGAGATCATGGGAACATGATCCGGTAGATATCTGATCGAGTTCCGACCGATAGAAATGCGTCATCGGGACGATATGTATGACACCGCATTCTAGGGAAACAGCAATCCAAGTGCTGCACCGAGGATTTGGATTGGTTGCTATCTAGAATGTGATAGAAATGTCTATTATAAAATTATCAGTTATAAATTAGATGAAAAATCAATATTTTGCACTTTTTTAAACAAATCGATAATCTCAAATTATCACAAATCAATTATAAATTAAATTATAAATCAATATAAAATCAAATCGATTTACCTCATTGATATTTAACATGGAATCCAATTGCCAATTATTTACGTCATCAATAGGAACCTGAATTGAAAAGTCAATATAACAACTGTCGGATAGGGAGAAATAAAACAACAGACTTTAGATACGCAAATGGAGAAATTCTGGCTAAGCTTGTGAACACATTGAAGTTTTGGGGGACAACTGCAACAGGAAAACTGGAGGAAATTATCGGGTTGCCATTTTCGGATTTAATGGGAAGTTTTTGATTCTCATTTGATTCTATTTGTACTAATCGATATTGGAGATAAAATTTGCTTGCTAAAACGTCTTGACTACGGATTTTCGCGCCATCCGAACTATATTTGAGCATTCTATTAACGCAATTGGTATTGAGAGAAAGTAATCGCAATTGACCGGAACGAGTTCCGATTGGTAAAATGTTCAATGATTGGCACAAATCGATTGACGACACATTAGATAGTGGTGATCTTCTGCTGCGCTTCGCTGGTTTCTGTGCTGAACATAATAACACTCCTCTCTTGTTGTAGAGCTGTTTTCCAGTCGCTAATACGATGACGTCACCGGGAATTGGCCAGAGAATTTTAGAACCAATGGTACCCTCTAAATCGATTGGACTGGGTAAAATCAAGTCTGACGGTTGGCCGAGATCGACAACCACAGCACTGTGCATTGTCATTGAAGAACACGATATCAGCTGCCAGTTGAAGGGGCTTATCTGAATCGATCGAAACGGACTATGGAAAACCCGATGAAATATTGACGGTTTCAAATAAATATTGACTCCTATAATCCGTGCTACCGATGAAAATACGCAAGCTTCAAGAACGAATATCCCCACGTGACCGGTATTGTAACCGGAAACGATTCGGTCCGGAAATTCCTGGCGCCAATGCATTGTTGTTGGGAATACTTCTTTGTTTTGTTTATTGCGAACAGCTCCAAGACAAATCACCGGATGGTTCTTGTCCAATTTCAATAAACAATTAGTTACCGATGGCTTGCTGATGGGAACAATTCTAATGAACCCATCGGTACAGCAGAGTGCTAAATGTCCGATAAGTTGATTCTCAGATCGAGCAACTGCCCGCAGAGGTTGTGGAGACCAAGACATGTCAGTAATTTTGCCCCAATCATGTGTCAGTATCATTTCTAATTGCGCTCGAGTTGCGGTTCTGAAAAAAACGATTCCCAATATCAGTTAACTGGAATTTGCAAAACCTTTACTTGGTTTTCATTGTTAATGGGCCACAATTGTAAATTTGAATAATTTGATTGGGTGAAATTCCACTTTCGTAAAAATTGCTTCTTTCAGTCGGTGCTTTATAGACAGAAACTGCCAGATATTGATCGGTAAATAATTCGGGGTTGACAGGTGCCCAACACATCTTTTTTATGTACGATCCCGAGTTGATAAATATCCCATGCTGGTCAACAACCGGGTTCGGCACTAGGAAATAAGAAAGTCGTAAGAAAGACTAAAAATAGCAGAATAAAGTTTTCTAGTTTTCAATAAAAAGTTTCGCACAAAAATGAGGAAAATTATGTTTTTAAATATTGTCAAATTTCATTTAAAGAGAATAACGCGTATACGTGAGAATGAGAATTGGTTGATCACTAGATGATTTTAATTCGATTTCAAGACGGAATGTTTGAAACGCGGATAAGAAGCTTCTGAAATGGATCCTTTGATATGCTGTATGTGATAAAATTCAAAAGTTTGAAAATGAAATTATTGAACTTAGCAAAGAATCGATAAGATTCGGTGACTGTATCAAGCTCATTAGATATCACAATGCAATGTAAAAACTAGTAAGTGATATAAATCGATATCTAATGATATATTTATGCGGGGATCATTTATATCGTCAGTTTATTTATTGACAGCCAATCATATTGCACACAACACAACCAATCATATTGCACACAACACAGCCAATAATATACTAGTAATTCCAATTTCAATATTTGTTGTTGTTATTTATTCAGCATGAATTTTCGGCATTGCCTGTTTATAAAGTGCACGTCAAAAAGAAGTGCCAAAAATCCGTATTGAGTCTAAATGGCAATATTTATCGATAGCCTGGAAAGAAATGAAGGTAAAGAGGCGTGATTATAACAATGTATTGCATGAAAGAATAGCTGACAAGAGGTGAAAATCTGCTTTGAATTGAAGGCGAGCAAGTCAAATTTTTGGATAACTTGGTGGAAGAACGGCAAAAATAAGAGAAAGAAGTTATGGAAACGACCCATCGGGCTAGTAAGGTAACAGGAGCTTAAGAATCCAAATTCCAAATGATAGCGTTCTGACATTTATAGTAAGGGTTTGGTAGGCAACAGAATGATGAACTGGTCTGAGTTTATCCAACAAAGTATAATCACCCCTACGGGGCACAGGTCGTACTCAACACACACACACAATCAACTTTTGGTGCAATATTAATAAAAAATTGGTTCAAATTCAATTAATTTGGTGTATCATTAAATGGTAGCCATACTTATTGGTGTGTGTTGAGTACGACCAGTCCCGTTGTGACCTAGACCCCTCGGACTATCTGATTATTCTGTTGTTTAATGCCTAAATTTTTATAATTGAAACTGTGAGGTCGAGATAACAGGAAAGTACTTAGTAAAGTTATGAATGCAGTAAATGTTATATGAACAATCAGAATTTACATTTATTTTACATAATTTATTGTTTAAATATTTTTATTATGTATACTACTAATAAATGTAAGTAATACAATCTGTTTAATTTTTAAATATTAATAAAAGCTTGAAGATTGTCATTTAAAGTTCAGAAATTTATCACTATTATTTTAGGTTTGAAAACTGTTATAAAAATTATAAGCTAATTACTTTTTTTGAAATTAAATTTAAATAAATCAATAATTACCCGGCATCGAATCGCATGGCAAAAGAACGTCATGAATCAATTTATTTTCATCTTTTAAAATGCTAATTTTACCAAGTGAACCTAAAATTTCTTTTTTCTTTTCGGAAACTTCAACTAAAAAGTCACGAGTCGGGAAAAATGCTTCTTTTAAATAATGAAATATTTCCAATTCATTGTCAATATCTAATCTGAAACATATTACAACTTTATAAAAAAAAATATCCATTTATTATAACTAACAAAATTTTATCAGCCCAATAAGGTAACTGGGATAATTCATTAAAATAGCTAAAATGCTTTTTAAAATTCCATTCAAGAAGTGACAACCCACTGTTGCTGTTCTGATTTTTAGCACGCCAAAGCAAAGCAGCATTTTCAATAGAAAAATTTTTCCTATCAGGTTTTTGGATATCTTATGATAATTGTCAATGGATAGAACTCAATAATAACTTAGAAATACCTGATTCGGATATGGAATTTAATTTATCAACAATTATGCCAGGAATTTCTTCAATTACATCTAAAAATTAATTTCATAAATCTGGAAAAATGTAAAATAATTCAAACTTTCTATTTCATCATCCAAACAGATAGTTTCAGAATTTGAGGTATCCTGAATAAACTCATATTGACTTGTTTTGCTGACTGAAGAACTTGCTTCAGAATAACATTTGTAGCTATTGCGAATATTTTTAATGCATTGTCTAAATAATGAAGACATATTATTGAAAAAAATAATCTTCAAATTAATTGAAAAATTTTTTTTGAAATAATAAAATATATTACATAGCAGACTGTCGTCTATTCCGCATTTATTTCTATATTATACTTTAATTTTACAAATAAAAATACTAATATAAAATTCACAAATTATTTAAAGATGTAACTTATAAATTATTAAATTTAAACAAAATTATGTAATTAATAATACTTTCAATTTTAAATTAACTGTAATTTTAATATTTTTTTTAAAATATGCTATAACTAAAATTTGTTTTTATATAATTAAAGTTTAAAATTTAAATAATTATAATTTAAAAGTAGTTTTTATGTTCTTTAAAAACATGTTTTCATACACGATGATGACCAAGTAAAAGAATAGGGCAAATGTTCCTTGACCTACACAACCTCTGCACATCTCCAACATGGTGGAACCCATGAGTGCTTAGGCCGGAAGTGACTAAATCATTGGTGAGTATGGAGAATACTTATCTAGACATTTTCTGACCACTCCCAGCTCATCTCGAACTTTTCTTCTATTATTCCCATACACACCAGCACAACTAAATACGAAAACACTTAATTAAAAAATAAAACATAATTAATAGAAATCGAAAATCTCTATACGTTGCAAGCAGAAACATATTTTAATGAAAACATACAAAAAAAAATACAATGTGTTGGTTACTTAGGGGTGTGTCATTTTAAATTTTAAATACGTTAGGGGTAATCATAGGTATTCACTTGTGCAGGGATGCGCCCTTATTTTTCTATTAATAAATGTTGATAGGTATTTTCCTTGATATTTATGAATATTTAACCTATCTCGCAAAATATTTGAGCAGGGATCGGCCCTTATTTCCAAGTTAATCCACACTTGCCATAATATTTAAATTGTCCTTCAAAAAATTCGAGCAGGGATCTGCCTGTATTCTTAGCCCTAACCTATTTCCGACTAGAAAATACTTACGGAGACGAACCAGGGGAGAAGCCTCCTCGTTATGGTCCGATCAATCCGTGTGAATCTGAAAAGCCAGCCGACCTACTCGCAATAGGAACAACTAGTGTCCCTTAATGCTGTGACCTACTGGATTCCAGTCCCACTATAACTATTATTCAAAATTAATTAACGCAAAAGTTGAACCGAATAAAAATTATTATTAAACTTAAAACTAAATGAAATTAAACAATTAAAAAGGACAACAAAAGAAAATTTAACTAAAAAATTAATTGCATGTAAAATTTATTAAATTAAATCATTTCGTAAAAATTACAATAAGAATAAAAAATAAATTACCAAATCCACGATGGCATAAAATCGAAAACTGAGAGCTTTACTGTCTGCAATTTACATTGTGGTGCAAATCCACGATGGCATAAAATCGAAAACTGAGAGCTTTATTGTCTGCAAATTTCATTGTGGTGCTGAAAAAAAAGTTTTTCAAATGAATTTGTGATCAGTATTTATACTGATTTTGAATGCGCATTCATGCATGCGCTGTCACTCTATCCAATCAGAGGGCGAGAAATTTTGACTTAATTTTGCATACATGCATGAGTGTATGCAATTATTTATTTGTTTTTAATTTCATTAATTTAATTAATTAATTATTTAATTTTTATTAATTTTAATTTTATAAATTTTATAATTTAAATAATTTGAGTTATATTAATTTTTATTAATTTAAACATTTTAATCTTTAAATTTAATAAGTTACATAACCATTTAATCCTATAAACTTTACAATTTACATAATGCTAACTAATTTTATTATTTTGACGATTTAATTTTTATATTGTTTAAATAATTTTCAACTAATTTTATTTTACATTTTATTATTCTTCTATCTAAATTTTTAAGTGTTGAATTTTTCTGTTAAATTTATTTATCTCTTTATTCTATTATACGGGGTTTATTGATTCTTAATGTGTGATGTAATTTATTTTATTTATTTTATATTAAACCTTGGTCATAAATTTTTTCAAATTAGCGGTTTTTGTGTTAGGTATTTTCGATCGATTAAAGCAAACTCTCAGTTCTCGGTTTCAGCCCAACAAATGTAAAAATGTTAAATAAAAATTAAATAAAATAAGTTAAAAATAAAAGAAAATTTCGTTTGTTTAATAGGAATAAAATAATGAAATTTCGAAAATCAGACAATAAGGTTGTGCCCTCACCTTATTGGTTGGAAATCGGGGTAAAACTGGAGCGAAAACGAGTGATCACCCGTCTGAAATTCCTAAGTGACGCCAGTAACATGGATTTTGTGACGTGGCAGGAGTTTAAAAATCCAATAAGCGCAGCAAAAAAATAACAATCCAGCGAATAAACTAGTGTTTCTTAACAAACAAGAACACAAATATAATTAATTGAATTAAATATAATAACAATAATATTATACCTTCAACTCGTATCTATCATCCGATTAAATTATAGCATGTCTTAGTTAAAATTGCATTCAAAATGAATTGATGTTATATTGTCACATGTTTTGTTATATTTTCTATTTACAGATGTATTACAGGAATACCTCGCATAGTACGGTTTCGATCAGTACGGTTTCTCTATAGTACGGTTTTGAAATTTTCAAAATATTGTTGGGCTAGAACCGAGAGCTTGTTTTAATGAATCAAAAATATATAACATAAAAATTGCATCAAGTTAAATTAGAACACCAATCAATACAAATTAAAGTACATAACACATTGGTGATAAATAAGACCCGGGTAGAATAAAAAAATAGAATAAAAGTAGTAAAATTAGATAAACCATAAAATTTATAAAACTAAATTGTTTAATGAAAACTAAACCAACAAAATTATTTAGATTATAAAATTTATAAGACAAAATTGTTTAAATTAATGATACTAAAGTAAAACTAACTAAACTTATTTAAATTATAAAAACTTGTAAAACTAAATTAAAATTAGCAAAAACTATTTAAATTATAGAATTATAAAAATAAATCTTAAAAATTAATAAAAAATAGAATTTTGATTAATTAAATTAATTAAATTAAAAAATAAACAATTGCACACATTCATGTATGCATGCAAAAATTAATCAGAATTGCCTTCCATTCTAATTGGATATAACAGCAGAGAATGCGTAGGCGTATAATTCAATCAGTATAAATACTGAGTGAAATTTCATTTTTTTAACTGGTTAACTGAAAATCGCTACAATAGACAATTCAAATCTCGGAGCTCTGGATTGTCAGTTTATGCATGCGTGGTGAGGTAAATTTGATTTTTGTTAATTTTATATTAATGATAAATTTATATGAAATAATATGTAATTTTTAGGATTTAGTAATTGAATTTGTTTGGCTAATTTTGTGTCTGTTCATTTTATTTTTAACTTTGAATAATATTTTAATAGGAGTTGGGTAAGATGAGTTTGATTTTATTAATGACAAATTTATATGATGTAAAATGTAATTTGTAGGATTGAATAAAATTTTTGATTGGATTTGTTTTTAATTGATTCTTGTGTTTTGTTTATGCTATTTTTGTCTTTTGGATAATATTATAATGTAGGTTGACTTTTCATGATATTTATGTATCGATGCTCTTGACTGGGGAAGGTTTGTGGACGGGCGGCACCACGTGCTATTGGTCGACAGATGTTTCGCCAGTTGGGTTCATCGGGTTAGAGGATATAGATAGGGATATGAACGGTTGGAGATGGTAAAGTCAATTTACGATAGTTTAGGGCCTTGTTTAGAGTTAGATAGCATAGGACGGCTCACTCACTTTTATTTTCATAGATATTTCTGAGTTAGGAGAAATAATAGGATAGTTATGACCAGTTGTCGGTAGATGAAGTAGGTCTAGGCAATCTTATAGAAATCACGAATAGTTAAGATATCCGATGGTTCATGATTAGAAATACAGGCAGACCCCTACTCAAATTTTTGAAGAATTAAGTTACATTTTTTCACAATAACCGCCGAAAATATGGAACGACATTTATGGACAAATATTATAGAAAATACATAATGATTTACGACAGAAAATATAAGGGCGCATCCCTGCACGAAATTTTGAAAAGAAACAATAGAAAACATCTAGAAATGAGGACCATAGCTGAATGAGATAGAAAAGTAGAAAGTAGAAATAGAAAATGATTAATGACGTAAGACCTTCTATCCGCCGTCTAGAACCCGAAGAGAAAATACAATGGGAGTAGTTTTAGCAATAGAGCTCACCTGCTCATTGTTTTTTTCGCCTTTGTGTACAGTACCAACATGGTCGTCGCCATGGGTACACTAATGGTTTAAAGTACAATAGTCATGGAAGTGCTTAGGAAAGAGTCGAGTGAATACCTGTGATTACCCCTAACGTATTTAAAATTTAAAAATGACACACCCCTAAGTAACCAACAATATGATTGTTTTTAAAATGATTAAATAAAATTTTCGAAATTTAAAAAAGTTTTTTTAAATTAATTTTTTAGAATTTATTCGTTATTATAAAATCATACGGCACGTGTTTAATTATTTGTTTTATTACGTTTAATTTCTGGTTTGTAGTTTTAATGAAAAATTGAATAAATAAACCGTAAAAAAATTCACTACGGATACATTCACGATCGCGCGATAATAGATCAAAGTTGTTGGTTTTATATTTTTAATCGTAGAGTATGTTGACTTTTATATATTTAGATTTTAATTTAAAAAATAAAATGAGTGGCAGAACAAAGTTTTGTTTACTAGATTATAATCACGATTTTTAAATTACTTAATAGGGGTACTAAGCCGAAAATTTATTAGCGCCAGAATGCCTCGAATAGTCCGGTTTCAAATAGTACGGCTAAATTCCAAAACCGATTAACCGTACTGTTCGAGTATTCATGTTTTTGTATTCATGTTCCTGTATTAATGTTTTTACTATTATTGGTTTTACTATTAACTTTTTTATTATTAATAATGTTTTTTATTATTTTTATTATTTTTACTATTAATATTATTATTATTGACAAGGACTAGTCGAAATTTTTTCATTAAACATATTATTTCCAGCAAAAGGCTTAAATTATCACTTTATTGTATTATTATTGTTATTATTATTATTATTATTATTATTATTATTATTATTATTATTATTATTATTATTATTATTATTATTATTATTATTATTATTATTATTATTATTATTATTATCATTATTATTAATACTCTCCTATAAAAGAAAGAAAGAATAATAAGACACTAAAAATTTATTGAATATCAACAACCCGAGAAAAGTGATACCTTCTAAGGGTTTTCACTAAATCCCATTCCACATATAGCCGATAACGATCGGCACAACAACTGCATCTGATGATGCATGGGTATTCGAGTTCCAATAAAATAGAATTTCGAATATTGTTAATAAAATCATACTCCAAATTTCTCAACACAAGAATAATAACCTTTCCACTAGCAAACAAATTGACACATATAGGGTTATATTATAAAAGTCTTAGTGCCGGAAACAATTCCTGTTCAAAGATGCAATCACATTTTCTCGACATGTTGTATAGTTTGATACAATGCCTCATATCCATAGAAACGGTATTTGATTGAATTTTAATTCTATTGATTCTATTTTGTAATTTATTAGTATCCAAGGATTCTTAACATCCCATAATTCTTCATTTGAAAGTCTTGAAAAATATTATTGGGTATTTTCCGCTTCTATCAACAATTTTCTGTGGTTTTGATGATGGGAACCTCATTTTCGATACTCCAAATTTCCTCGATAATTTATATTTGCTAGCATTATTAAATCATTTATGAAATATTACTCTTTATATACAACTTTAGCAAGAGTTCATAAAATCAGTGAATATAAACAAATATTATATATATATATATATATATATATATATATATATATATATATATATAAAACTTGAAATGGAATTAAGAAATGAAGCAGTATACTAATTGGCACTAGTGGTAGCGGAAAACATTATTTATTTCCAAATTACTAAAATTAAATTTATTCAAAACAAAATTCAACAGGATTTTTTGACATAGGGGTGCTGATGAATAACATGGATTGATGCAATCAAATTTCTATAAATTAAAGAACATGAAAATAGTAAAGGGATTTGATATAAACTGCCAAAGTCGGTTGAAGAAAGGTGATGTCATCATTATCGATGATTTGTACAAAGAAGCTAATAAAAAAAGGATTTTAATAATTTATTCACAAAAATCAGCAGATATGTTGGTGTAACAGTTATTTTCATAACACAAAATCTATTTCATCAAGGTAGTGCACATCGAACACGTAATTTAAATGTTCAATATTTAGTTATTTTCAAGAACCCTAGAGATGAAACTGTGATTAATTTTCTTGACGTGCAATCTTGCAGTCATAAACAATGAGTGCTAATCCTTCATTACCCGATATTAAATTTAAATTTAAATCTTCTTGCTGTAATGGAGAAAATATGGACAAATCCATAAGACGAGGCAGGTCTTTGGTAGTGGCAAAATTAAAGAAAAGAGTTTCGAATTCGGAAAAAGAAACCCAGAAGTAGTTATCAGATCAGCTCATGTACAGTTTGAACAAACCGATGCGAAAAAGATTGCCAACAAGAGCATATGAAACATTCGGTATTGACGATTTATGGCAAATGAATTTGATGCATTCAGTCAGTTTGCCCGAACAATACCAGTCAAGGCAAAATCTGCAGATGAAATGTCCAAAGCTATTAATATTTTATTTAAAGATGGACATCCGAAGAAATTGCAAACGGATTTAGGTATTATTATTAATATTGGTGGGTTACAGGTAATCAAATATTCATTAGTGTTGTTACCAGCGTAACCCAAAATACAACATTGTTTACCGCTTGATACCCGTTGAGTAATCAACGTTGGTACTGTATTAAGTGGGTGAGTACTCGCAAAAAGTGAGCGCACTAACGGCACTATAATTGTCGGGTACTCTATGGGTCCACGGACTACCGTTAGAAGGCATGTGTCCGATTTACTCAGGTCCCTTACTGTAATTGTTTTCCCAAACACCCTGGTACAAACTCTCCGTCATCAAACGATCATAAGTCACAATAACACATACGGTAATTTATTATGATCCGTGCATTCAGTACACCAATTACAACTAAGATGCTGGAGTCGATTTTGTTTTTCCTAGTCGCTCCTGTTCTGCCAACCAGGCTCTTTTCAATTTCTCGCGAGTATTTCGCCCTAACCGCTTCCGTTTCGGTTTACTTGACTGTGCCGGTGGATATATTTCGGCTAGTTTTATGGGCAATGGGCGAATCTGAGCTGTTGTGGTTTCATTGATGAAAGCGTGCGGATCTGTAACTTTAGCGCCCGGATCTCTATTTGATCCTGCTCCGTCTGGGTCTGGAGTTGTAGGATCTGGCAAGTCCGTTTCTTCATTTCCGCCGGACTAAACCAAGTGCCCTCAAATTCCCAGTACTTTCCTTTGAGTTTCTCGACTTTAACTCGAAGGGCTTCATCTTGTTGTTTGGCCTGCTCGCAGTCGAACAATTTAAACACTAAATAAAAATAAATGTTCAATCGCATGTATATGAGGGGGGAAAATCATATTGTTAATATTAATAGTTCGATTTACGCTGATGTGTGATGTGCTGTCCCCTATTTATCACCTAAATTCAAATGCAAACCGAAACACGACGATGTCTAACTATTCAATAGCACCATAATTTATTTGAATACCACAAGGATGAATCAGACATAAGAACAGGGTTGCCAGACCTCCCGATTTCGTCGGGAGTCTCCCGTTATGAAAGTATATTTCCCGACTCCCGATATACATGCCAAAAACTCCCGATTTGTAAATTAAGTTTTTTCAGCAGTTGTCATCACTTAACATTTTGAAGTAATGCCAATTGGGTGAAAATAGTGAACATTTTTTGACATTTTGCGCATTGTGTTTTGCCTATAAGTATTGTTCTGATGTCTAAATTTACTTATTGTTTATTTGTGTATTCTAAGAATCTAAATTAATTAAAATGGTCGTTTGGAACAAAATATTAAATAAATTAAGTGATACAATCATACAATTAGGATAGGAGGCTAAATATAATTTATATTGAATAAAATTAAAATAAATCTCAAAAACTTAATATATTAATATTGAATTTTGTAATGGTTTTCGTTTTTTAATAAGACGTACTAATTATAGCCTAAAAATGTCTGATTCGGATTTGGAATGCATTGATTCTGACTAAAACAAAGGAAATATAAAAAAAAGTGAAGGATACAGTAAAATTTAATCCGAAATGGACGAAGTCATATGACTGGATTCGACAATGTGGTGATCATCACATTACTTGTACAGTGTGTAATAATTTAAAAATTTCTATATCACATGGTGGTGAAAATGATATTAAAAGACACTTTAAAACGGTTGGTCATCGATCCAACATAGCTGCATCAGCAAATTCAAAAAAATTGAATACGTTATTTTGTAAAAAAAGCAGCAAAGAAGAAGAACTTGTTACATCAGCAGAAGTGGCTTTTTGCTATCATACCATCATGCATTCACACAGCTTTTTATCTAGTGGTTGTGCTGGTTCAATATTTTCAGGTTTGTTTTCTGATTCAAATATAACAAGAAAGTACAGCTGTGGAAGAACCAAAATATCCAAAATTGTTTGTAATGTTTTGGCCCGGAATCGAAAAGAAGAATTTTAGAACAGTTGAAAGGTGATATTCCATTTTCTGTAAGTACCGATGCTTCGAATAAAGGAAATGTTAAAACATTTCCTATAGTCTTGCGATATTTTACCAAAGAAAAAGGTATGCAAAATGTTCTGCTGTCTTTTTATTCACTAGATAGTGAACGTTCAGTTGACATAGCAGATTCTATAAAGAATAAATTGGAATGCAACAGTTTAAATATTAAAAATTTATCATCTCTTTGTGCGGATAATGCAGCTGTGAATTTCGGAAAAAACCAGAGTGTTTTTGCGGAATTAAAAAAAGCTAATTCTAAAATTATTCCGATTGGATGTAATAGTCATATTCTGCACAACACTGCGAAAAAAGCCGCAACCCAAATGAAAATTGATATTGATTCAATAGTCATAAAAATTTATAACGAGTTTAGCTCGTCAACAAAAAAAACCACTACATTAAAAGATTTTTTTGAATGGGCCGAAGTAGAATGGTCGGAAATCTTACGCCACGTTCCAACTCGATGGCTAAGCCTTTTACATGCTGTTGAAAGGTTATTGAAAAATTTTGAACCAATTAAATCATATTTTTTGTCTCAAAATTCAATATCTGTTGGAATACGATTATTTTTTGAAGATGAGCTTTCTATAGCTTATCTAGGATTTATTATGAACACATTTTCAATATTTCAGCTCGCTTTAAAAAAGTTACAAACCAACAACGTTCTTATAATAGATATATATGATATAATGGATGAAGTCAGACAATCGTTAATCAACAGAAAAGAGCAACAATTTTACGGCTCAATCGCAAGAACAATATTACAAAAATGTGATAATGATTCTGCCATAAAAAGATTTGAAATAGAAGCAAATTCATTTTTTAATGTGCCAATAACTTATTTGCAAAAATGGTTTAATTTCGAAAAAAATAAATTCGAAATCTTAAAACCACTAAGTTTAAAAGAATCAATTCAATACAATAAAATAGAAGCAATAATTGAAAAATTTAATATTTGCAATATTGATAAAGATATTTTATTCGAAGAAATTCATAAATTAAATTATTTTATAAATACAGAAAGAGAAAAACTGAAAACATTATTACTTGATGAAAAATGGGTAAAATTCTTTAAAGTTCATGAAAACTCAGCAAATTTATATAAAATAGTATGCATTATTTTTTCTATTCCTCATACCAATGCAACTTCCGAAAGGATATTCAGCTTGATGACAACCGCTTGGCGCAAGGAACGAAATAAATTGTTGCTGCAAAACCTTGAAGCAGAATTAATGGTAAAAGAAAATTTTAAAATGTCCTGTAAAGAATTTATTGAATTTCTCAAAACAGAAAATGCTCAACTAATTATAAAAAACGCTGCCAGATCTGAAAAATATTAAGATTCTGAAAAATATTATAAATTTTTTTGGTATTATCACTAATTTATTTATTTTTAGTTTTATTTTTATGTTTGTTATTTTATTTTATTTATTTATTTATTTTTGTTATTTTTGTTTTTTTTTGTTAATTTTTTTATTTTTTATTTGTTTGTTTTATTTTATTGATTTAATTTTTTTTGTTCAATAGCATTTGAATTATGTATCTTTTTAATTTCTGTATAAAAAAAATAAACTAAAAAAAGACCAGTCGAAATATTTTTTTTTCGTTACTCCCGACATGATGTTTTCAAAATCTGGCAACCCTGGTTAAGTTTTACCCATACGTATGTCGAATACCTTTATAATTACTATTCCTGTTAATTCCAAAGAAAGATCTTTACATTATTACGAGAAAATTTATTTATAACTGAGGTTCGACAAACGTAGAGTTGGATTTTTAATGGCATTTAAACGTCTACATTAACTGAAGTGTAATGTTGTGATTAATTTGGGTCTGAGATCTATTCGATTATAGTCTTAGTGTAAATTATTGTAGAGAGTTTAAGTGTTGATTTTAACTGTGTACTGCATTAAAAGTCGGGAAGAGTGCTTGCTTACACGGCCACACTGTGACCGCTACGACAGGCCTTAATGTTATGTGGAGTCGACATTTTACTGTCGACCTATAATAAATAAATAGAGACAAACAGAGGGGTTTTATCGACTCAACTCCATGGCAGAACCATGAAGTGGTGCGACCTCCGATGACCGAACAAAAAAGATTTATAATAAAGATAATTCGTGTCTGCATGTTGCTGAATGTAGGACTGATCAGAGGCACGGATAAATCTGTACGACTCTAATAATCCAATAATCCAAAAAAAAATTAAAAAATTAAAGGGTAATATGAATTTCATAACAACCTAATGATAACATATAATTTATAACATAAATAAAGTATTTCTTACTATTGAGGTTTCTCCAAGTATTGTTCACAAAATCAAAAATGAATTTGGCATAAAGAGTGTTTTTGTGACTAAAATGCATCGGTATCAACGTTCCCTCCAATTATTTTTTTAGCTGAGCAGAAAAAAAAATATTGCGCCACGATTAAAAAATTAAATAAAAATTAAGCAATTAGGAATTTTTTTTATTTGAAAAATCATATTTTATTTTTATATAAGTACATGATTATTTTTTTCTCGCCTATCTTTATTGTGCTTCCAGTAATGGTATACTTTTTCCAGATCAATAATATTTTCCGAAACCAAGTGTGATTTTATTCTTATTAAGTTACTCAAATGATCAACGTCCAATCTATTTCTAAATTTTGTTTTAATCAAATTCATCATGCTAAAACCTATTTCACAATCAGCACTCGACGCTTGAAAGGTTCCACAAATATCAAACAAATATTTTATATTTTGAAAACAGTCTTCTCGAAGAACCAATTGAAGTAGATCATTGAAATTACGACCGTTATTTTTGAATTTTTCCGTAAATAAATATTTTAAATCTTTATACTCATCCATTATTGTTTTATTATCCATATTTTGGATGAGATCTCCATATTTCAATATTATTTTTTTTAAATTTTCATTCCCATAATTAAAATCTGATGTATTGACAATGCCGTTTTGATCAAAAGCATTCCAAAGATCCATGTCACTATCAGGAAATCTTTTATCCAAATGGTGGCATAAATTCTCAATAAATAGAATTATCCCAGACAATTTTTGCATATTATTATTACCTTCATCTTCGAGAAATTTTTTCACATCCTCACTTCAATAAACTATATCACCAAGCTACTGACTTCTTAATTTTGTGATGATCGATTTACAATATTGATGCGCTTCCATTGGTGATAAAACACTTTTTTGTAAATATTTTGATAACTTTGTCAATTCTGTAAAAACATCATTTAATGCGACCAAGGTTACACGATTAACATTATTTTTTAAAGCTGCAAAGCAATATTTCGCGATTGGATCAACTGAATTTGAATTATCAACCTTTTCTTTAAAATATTCTACCAAGACGTCATAATTCCGAATGAACGGAATAATCACAAAATGGCGAGAAAGCCAGCGTATTTCATTAAGAGGTCAGAACATCAAAACTTCACAATCCATTAGATTTGCCATTTCTTCAAAATGATGTTTTTAACAGATGAACGATGGAACATGGTATAAACAGTTCGCAATAACGTTTCTACTTGGGAAATAAGAGGTATACCCTCCCAAGAATCATCGATTTCCAAATCTTCTCTATGAGCAACACAATGCTGAGCTGTCAAGTGGTAAATTTCTCGCGTTAATAGTGCTGCAACTCTATTATAGGCTCCCAACATTACTGCAGCGCCATCAGATGTTAACATTACCATCTTTTGCATATCCAGATTAAGTTTTTTATAAAAACATTTTATAGACTCCACAATTGATTTTTCGTCACATGCATTTACCTGTATTATGCCAGCAAAAACAGTTTTGTAATTAAATTCAAACCGGTATTTTATATAAATTATTAACATTTCGTTAACTGAAACATCAGTGCTTTCATCCAGTATTAAACAATGAAATTGTGCCATTCTTATTTCATTAAATGTTTCTTGTTTGATAACATGATTGATACATTCAACGAATTCAAAAGCATAATTTTTGCTGCGCCAATTTTCTGGAATCTCTACATATTTTGCAAAATGATTGTTTATTTCTTGAACAGAGTTCATTGAAGCATTCATTTTTATCACCAGAATAACATTATTCTAATATATAATTACGCTCATCACTGATTCACTGACTGATTCACTGACTGATTCTATAACGCTTGCTGATTGGTTGATTTAATTGTAAATATTTTATGTTACTTATTATTATAAGTAGTTAATAGTAGCTCATTATCAATAATATTTCATTTGTCTATTCTGTTTGGATATATTATAGAATATTTTATATTACTTATTATCATAAGTAGCTAAAAGTACCTCAATATTTATAATAATATAATTCCTTTATATCTATATATTGTGGAATATTTTATACTACTTACTATTATAAGTAAGTAATAGTAATTCAATTCTAATATAATAATTCCTTTTTATGCATGTCCATCTGATGGAATATATTATAGAATATTTTATACTACTCATTATTATAAGTAGCTATTTACAATAATAATAATGAGTAGTATAAAATATTTTTTTTCATTCCATATATATAACAGAAATAATTTTCAAATTGCTTAAGAATACAAGAAATTGAATTTTTAATAAATATTTAGTATGTCAAACTGTTCATTTATTTTATGATTTGTCAACGGGCGCCTTAGGCGCCTTGCAATTAACTAGTCTATTAATATTTTAATTTTATCAACACCAGTTTTTGCTCTTGAAAGAGCTTCGGTACGATTTTCTCGATCTTGCTGCGTTTCTGTAAATAGTTGCAGAACTCCACCTGATAATCGTGCACGTAGTATATTGACAGCTTCTATGTGGGATTTGTGATTAATATGTCGCTTTAAATAGTCAAGTTTCCAGTCGTTCCACTTTGAAAATTTTCCATCGACTTTAGCCTCAGCACAAAATTTACATTTAACGGCAGAAGTTTCAAGGAGTACAAAAATCTCACCCAATTTTATATTTTGCTTGCTACAAGAACTTGGTATTGTTGTTTCAACATAGATAGAAAGCCTTTCCGGTTTTAACCGCCTCACTTTATTCCCCAATTCGCCACTAGCTAAATTTTTCCTTTTCGACATTACTTTTGGGAATATCTGAGCTATATTGAGATTTATAGATTATGAAAAAACATTAGTATACTACATATATATTAAAATTTATAAAATATACCGTTGTCTAAAAACACAATAACTATTGGAAATTGTAACAAATTGATAAACACTATTCACTGAAACAAATAACAACCGCTGTGGGCAGATTATATGTAACGAATGAAATGAGAATAATTATCTTTAATATTTAAATCTCTAACGAGTTCATAGCCTACTAAGTAACTAATTACTTTTAAATAAGTATTTGAATTTTTAAAGTGGTAACTTTAAAAATTATAACTTTAGTTCCTAAAAAGAAAAAATTTTTTTTCAAGAAGAAATTTGTTATGCGCAACTTAAAAAATTCCTGTGCGCAATTGCGCATGTGCGCACCTTAGAGGGAACGTTGATCGGTATATATACCTATTTTTGTGGTGCAAGAACACGTGTATGTATTGATGCATTAAAACCAACTCGAATAATTTTTATTCTGGAATTTTCTATTTTCTTTTTTTAATGATTTTAATGGCAATTTTAGTGCCATAATTTTTATTTTTTAATTAATTTTTGTTAAAGTTGCCTCAATGATGGATTTGGGCAATTCTAGAACATCCTATATTAAATTTAAGTTAATTTTTATTTTAGTGTTGTTTTTCCTAAATTCTTTTTTTCGAATTTTTATTTTTAAAACTAATTAGTTTATTTTAATTAACTTTTGTTGATTTACATGACTTTTATGATGAATGTCGCCATTTTTATGAATTGTTCTGGAATTTCATCTAGAATTTAGTATTTTACTATCTTTCTATGTCATTCGAGTCTGTTTTTGTAATTTTTTATGTTTCTTTGCTATGTTTGAGTTAGTTTTCTTGCAATACTTCTTGCGTTTGTGAGATTTTATTTAATTTCAGTGTTATTATTTTTTGTTATTTTTCTCTTAATTAATATGGTTTATTTGATGTTTTTTTCGTTATATTTAGCTAAACTTATTGCTAGGTATGAATGCTATGTACCAACACACTTTAGTCACAAAATAAAGTTTGGGTCTAGAAATCAGTTCTAGCCCAACAATATTATTATTTTAGGTAAAGAATTTTACAATAGCAAAAATAAGCAAATCCTCGATAAATTGAAAATAAATCATTACTCATTACATTATCAATACAAAGCTGCCCACGTTGAAAGATTTAACCGAACATTGAGAGATGGATTAAAGAAATTGTTCGTGCATCAAGGTGATAAAAAATGAGTAAATGTTTTACCAAAAATAATAACCAGTTATAATCATTCATCACATTGAGGACTGAATGGATTGAGACCGGTTGATATCACAAAAAAACATCACTGACTTCTAAAAATCTGTAAAAATTACAAAACCGAAATATAATGTCGGTGAGCATGTTAGAATTAGTAAGATTAGTGCATCACCATTCATTAAAGATTTTGATACAAATTGGAGTGATGAATCTTGTAATGTATGTCATCAAAGACAATGATAATAATATTGTACAAGAGAAATTTTATGAGGAGGAATTACAAGTCATTCCTCCCCCAAAAGTATTTAGAATTCAAAATATATTGAAAACTAAAAAGGTAGGCAAGGGTAAACAATACTATGTCAAATGGCATGGTTATCAAAACCCGTCATGGATATCAGCAAAAGACCTAGTAAAATCAGTTTTTATACTATTTTACCGAGCAATAGTTGCCCATTAATTCATCCAGACAATCAAGCAAGCAAATTCATAATCGAACTCTAAAGCCCTATCTTTTGGATAGTGACTGAGAAGTTGCTCTGTTGGATTTTACATTTCTATACAATTTATTTCTAATCTATAGCAAATTAGTTATTGAATATAATAAGAAAGTAGCAGTTACGGTATATACTAATGTTATTATAGATAATAATAATTCATCGAACTCAATGAAAACCCTAATTTATGATGATGGTCAATATTTATACGTGAATTGCTTGAATCATCCATTTGAATTTTTATTTTCTACAGTGTCTGATGCCAAACGTCTTGGATTTACTCAAGTACGTAATGTATTTAATGACAGTCAAAATAAATCTCGCTTCACTTCCAAAAACTACTAATTTAGTGGAATTTAAATTTAAGCTGTTATCGAATGAAACAACTGAGCATGCATATACTTTTAAAGATGATTTATATATTACAGAACTCGAACAATTACAAAATTATTTAGCAGAAAATTGTAGCGACATTTTAACAGTTTTAGAGCTTTAAAAAGATAAAGTATTTAGATTTAGTATAAATTCGAATCTTAATTAAGTTTAATTTAACTCAAATTTGACAAAAACATTAGGATTGTCTAAAGAGACATGTATACAAAAATGAATAAATTTGTGAAAGAACAAACAAACTTAAAATCCTTAAACATCATTAGCAAGTGTTCATTTACAGTAATATCGTAGAACCAGTCATTATTGGCGATTCCAGTGTTCCTTTAATGAAATTAATATATATTGAAAACTTGATCATGATCAAGTTGTACAAATCAATGTCGAAAGTCCCATGTATTTACCTGTTTTAATATCCTGTATAAACAATATAGAAATAAAAAGATGATTCTGGTCAATTAATTGAATTTCCAAAAGGGTCTAAAACTCATTTGACATTAAATTTTCGTAAAGTAAATGACTAATTCTGATATTATTAGTATGTATTGTGATAGTCAATCTGGTGGTGAATTACCATATTTTATCGGGATGGTTGAGAACAATTGAACGATTTGCACTGCCTATTCTTAAACGTATTGGTTGTTTTGGTATGAAAACTACTAAAGATGTGATTATGAATAAACAGAAAATATTACCATCCCTAAAATATAATGCTTTAGCTGAATTAGGGAAGGTTTTACCAGGGCTTTCGAATATGTTTAAAAAAGATGCACCCCCAGCTTCAGCTCATGCTCCAAAACTTAAAAGGCATAGAATATCACGTATAAACAAACGAATGAAAGGACATGGAACTATATTTGCAAAATGATTTGTGGTAAATCTGAATTATATATATTTGATAGACCAACTCTCCAGGATGTGATAGAATTTGGGGCGTGTGAGGAAGTTTTTCCTATGAATTCAATTACGGATAGTAGAAATGATATAGAGTTTTATATTAATGGTTCGCAAACTGAATATTTAGATTTGAACGATACTTTATTGACTGTTCAGATCAAGGTTGTAGATAATGATAGAAAAGCTTTGGATGCGAATGCAGATGTAATACCGAACAATTTCCCGTTTAATACTCATTTTAAAGATACAGTTCTTGGATTTAATAATATCAAGATTGAGGGCGGTAATAATACATTCATTCACAAAGCTTTAATAGAAACTATTTTAAATTATATTTCCGATACTAAAAATATATGTCTTACTCCTATATTTGAAGAACATAGAAGATAAGTTATACGTACAAAATACTGACGAAAATTAATGAACTCTAAGCAATTAGAAAATACGTAAATAACACCTAAAGTAAGGAGATAATCAAATCAAAGAAGTACCAAAATGGAATAAAATACACGTTCAACAGCAAATCCAATAATGATAATCACGTATATCAGTAAGCAAAATCCCCGACATTATTATATCTTATGCACTTGAGCGTCGGAATCCTACTTTCTTTAATCGCAGTCTACAACAAGACGAATAACATAGAAAATAACCTACTTTGTAATCACGTTCTATCTAAATAATTAAACATCTAAATTCACCTAAAAATAAGGGGCGAATTTTCCATCGAATTGCGATTTTAAATGTCAAATAGTAAATTTAAATTGTAGCTAATTGAATAAAAAAAAGCCTCACTGAGTGTATATGAAAAATTAGAAAAGATGTCCTACGGTAGACATTAAATAATAAAATTAATTTGGAGTTTTGAAACCACCGCTTATGTTAATGACTTAGGAAAAGCTTATTAAATTGTT
Organism: Schmidtea polychroa; assembly: GCA_959609185.1. Classification (NCBI taxonomy): domain Eukaryota; kingdom Metazoa; phylum Platyhelminthes; order Tricladida; family Dugesiidae; genus Schmidtea; species Schmidtea polychroa. Next base: position 27,615 of record CAUHTR010002016.1, on the reverse strand, counting down.
TAAACCAAATGTTTGAGGTAAAATAAAGAATCTAGAGATAAAGTAAATCTATTTAATACAGGGAAAATTCTTTGCTGAAGTAACTTTGCTGAATAGAGGCGTTATCAGTTTTGATTTCGCGACTAATAAATCTCTCTCATCAGATCAGTAGACCTCAGTGTATTTCATCGCAGATTCGAGCAACTGTTAGTTCAGTTATCCAAGTTTTATCCAATATTTCAACATAAACCTAAATATACTGATAAGGAAATTATGGATCACAAGTGGTGGCAATGGTATAAACACATACCGGGCATGATACAGGGTAACGAGTAATTATATTCATATTTCTTTCAAAGGAGACCAGATTTAAGACCTATTCAGAGAGTTAAGCAGGCAATTGGGAATACATTAAGACAATTAGAGAGTTTACATGGCTTTGGAGATGGGGAATCTATAAATTTTGAACATCACGACGCTAACGGTGTAGATGACGAAGACTTAACACAGGAGAGAGTAAAGAGGGGGTTACCTACTAAAAAACCAATAATACGCAAAGAGTTCCAAACTACCGGTCACTTACATGATAAATTCGATAAATTCCTACATAAAATACGACACAAGGAATACTATTACAAAGATAATTACTATCAAACATTACAAAAGGGTAGAGCTTTAAATTACTTAAGACAATATAATCACGATAAGTCACCAACACATTCGGCATGGAGTGCGGCATACACAGCTGATATGGTAGCCTATGAGAATCAATTATACAAAGCCTATGGAAATCATTCTGATGACGTGGTGCATGATCATTCGCCAGTTGTTACTGACCATTTTGATGTATATAATCAAGATGATGTATATTCTATGCACGCCCATGGGCGTGCTATATAGTGAGCCATGGCTCACTAATGAAGCATACCCGTAACCCCCCCCCCCCCCTTGTACTCCCTATCCAAGTTTACTAAACCCAAACCGACTACATCTGTCTACGACAGCCATAAGTACTTAAGTATAAACCATATTACCTTGATTAAATGTAATTTTCAAAAATATATATATATAAAGTTAAGTAATATTAGCTTACTCTATATAAAAAGTTCTATATGACTTTATAGGAATTAAAAAATCAATATTTCAATTAATAATTTAATATTTCTCATAACTACAAGCTTAAACCGATGTGCCAACAGGACAGGTGCACGATTTACATCTCTCTACGCAACGGACTGCGACAAGTAGTTTCGATGAAGTCAGAGCGAACATTGACAAACATAGAGCGCTGGAAGTTAGTGAACTGGTGGCATCGATTAATCGTGACTCTGCTACCAACGTGGGAAATTCTTCAAACTATAAAAACGACAATGTTTTTAGAAAAAGATATTATATTTGGTCCTTTAATATTGGTCAGGAGGAAGTTGGCGAAGGCGATTATCACCATCTCCAGTGCACGCTCGAAACTTTGCGCAATTATACAATCTCCGCTGTACGGAGCTAATTCAAAATACCCTTTGTTAAAGGGCATCCGGCTTCTGAAGGCACAACCGTATACCAATATGCCACTAAATCCGAGAGCCTCACATGATGAACAGAGTAAGCGTATTTTTGAGAATAACTTTAAAGCTAGCATAAACTGTGACTCGTACGCTGAGGCAACACAACACTTGAAGGACAAAGAGCCTATCCACTACATCACAAAACGGAAAGTCACAGTTGAGAGTCTGTTGAATGAATACGGCAAACCTACAAGTCCCAATTTTATGGATTTTGTTGAGCATAGAGTTAGTCTTCACGATCTTCGCAGCCATATTTTTCTTGGTCAAACTGCCATCGGCAAAACTAACTTTGCTCTAAGTCATTTCAAATGCCCAGTTCATGTCAAGCATATGCAGATGTTAGGCCGTGTATCTAGCGATATCACGAAAACTGATGGTATCGTCTTTGACGACCTGTATTTTAGCAAATATACTAGCTCTGAGTTTCTGAGTCTTGTTGACTTAGCTTTCGAAAATTGCATCAATATTAAATACTCGGTGGCTATCATACCTAAGTGTATGCCGAGAATATTTTGTATTAACACTTTGGATAACTTCTTCCCAGACAATATAAGTCCTGAGATTCAACAGGCTATTAATAGACGCATAGTCATTCATCACTTCACGGGTATGCTTCATTAGTGAGCCATGGCTCACTATATAGCACGCCCATGGGCGTGCATAGAATATACATCATCTTTATTATATACATCAGAATGGTCATTAATAACTGGCGAATGATCATGCACCACGTCATCAGAACGATTTCCATAGGCTTTGTATAATTGATTCTCATAGGCTACCATGAGATGTATAAGCTACCGTTGAGATGTATATTGGTCGAGCAGTCAGATTAAACCATCTCACCTTCGCCATATACACCACCACTAAATATAGTACCAACGCATCTCATCTATGCGGGTTTGCAGGTGGTTGCTATAAATAGTAGTGTCTGGTAGTTTAGGCTTTACATCTGATATAGAATGTTAACCCCTAGTCATAACGAATTTGAGAATGGACATCTGAGTCGAGTTAGGTAAAACCTCTAGAACGCCAACACTAAATTTACACGAGAAGGTTTATTGTTGTTGTATTGTCAAGAAATCAATTTATTTAATAAATCTAATACTAATTTATTGTGAATAAAATTATCTTTTATAATAATATCAAATGATTTTATAATGTAAACCCCATTAAACATATCGCGCTTACTTACATTAACATTCAATAAAATTTTCTCATGATTATTAAATAAATTAATTGATCGAATTTATATTAGTTTTTCCAAAAATAAAATAAAATAAAAGTAGTCATTCTCTATTTATTTAAATGGATTATTTCATTTATTTGAAATAATATATAATTTGAAAATGGATTTCGATCCAATTGATAAAGCTTATGAGATAAAATTTTCAATCAAAGATATTAACGAGAAAAATGTGCAGCTAGAAAATAAAGTTAATGAATTTAGAAATTATTTTGAAATGGAAAATGATAAAATTAATGAAAGAATTCAAACTTATAAAAATTACTTGGAAATATTAAAAGAAATAAATAATTTAAAGAATTCGAACAATAAATCTGCAGAGAGTAATAGTCAATGCGATGAGAATGTTGCAGCGATTCAAAATTTGTGGAGAGAAATTAATAAGAAAAAAAAAGAAATTAGTTCTAAGAAGGAAGAATATTTGGCACTATTAGAAAATATTTCTGTTTCAACTAAACAATCAGTGAAGAAATTCGAGAAAAAGACATCATATCATAGAAAAAGTGTTTATTATTCATAACAGTTAAAAATTACTTGTATATTTAGATCGCGATATTCCTAAAAATATTGTTATCGTTTCTGATGTTAATGACGTTTTAAAAAAATGCACTATTAGTGAATTTGAACAATCGCAATCCGATATTTTGACTGACAAATTAGGATACAAATATCAACTTTTTTTGAGAATAAATGGTAGTCCTAAATGGCCCACGTGGAACCGCGATGCTGCTGTGGGTATAAAATTAATCGATTGTCCTAATCATGCGTTTCCATTAAAGCGCAATATCAAAATATTTTTAAAAAATATGGAAGGTGGGCCTGATTTTTCATTGGATAGAAATGAAATGTTTCACAAACTTGGATATTTTTGTTGGTTTTATGAATACATTTCACACGAACAGTTGTTCGGTCACAATCGTAATATGAGATCTATGTATATTAATGGTGGCACCATCCAGTTTGAAGTTAAAATAAAAATTATTCGATGATATTGATATAATAATTGGTCAACGCTGAATATAGATAAATTTAGTTTTGTTTTCTGTTTTTATATTCATTAATTTCATTTTGCACAATCGCTTTTGTTGTTACATTAAAATTCTGCTTATTCATTTGGAACCCTTCGCGTATATCTAGTGGTACGCATATCACAATTTTGATAACACTGAATTAATTCATTTAAATTGCATCTGTAATGCCCATACATTCCAATTAATAAATATATTAATCTAATAATTTAATTACTAATTGCATTATTAAATTATATAAATTAAATCACGTTTAAATATTCATTTTTCTTTCAAACATTGCTATCTTTTATTTCAAAATGCATGCAAAACTATGGCATTGTTTCAATTTGACAAAAGTTGTATTCCTCAGGCGATACATCATTTCCTAATCCCAATATTCGAAACGTCAGCTCGTTACACATACCGCTGTCCTGCTTATATATTAAATTCATTATGGTATCAGCATCAATTATGCTATTCTTGATATACTCATGCGCCATCAATATTCGAATTCCTGCTAACGAAAATATCAGATAGCATTACAAACCCTCAATCGAATGTCAGATCACCCCTGACTGGAGCTATACCAAATATAATTGAATCAATAATCATTCATTGATCTTGAATAGCAAATAACTTGTTTACGATAAATTAACTTCGTCGGATCCTGGATTGTATAAATACATTGCTAGAAGAAATTCTGAATTCAATCATCAAATAAAAATTTAAGCGTCAGTAGTGCACAAACCTACCAGATTTTCTTATGAATATATTTTAAATATTGGCCTTGCGTTCGACAGTGTCTTTCACTTTTTGTCGTATTTTTAAATTCTTATTTGCTCCAACTTTCTACTAGAAATCCCACAAAGTATCAGTTGCAGGTATAAAAACGACAGAAATATAATTTTTTTAAGTAACACATAATTCATCCACATTTTCAATTCGTAATTTATTTATATCTAAATATCAAAAACAATCAAATTTACTAAATTATTATTATTATAATTATTATACAATCTACTTACAATAATCAGTTAAATAAAATGTTTAATAATTACGCAATCAAAAAAGATAAACCAATCAACAACTTGATTGATATGAAAATAAAACGACTCGTCAATTGATATTTAAAAATTAAAGTAAAATATGAACAAGTAATTATTAGCATTTATTATACATTCCATCAGTTGGAAATTTATTTAAATGAATTAAAAATTTTTCACAATCATCTAATTTTAATTATAAATAGTTGAATATAAATATTAATGTATAACAGAATCAAACGGAGAACATTTGAATTATTATTGTTTCACAAATGCACTCATGAGATCAATTGGTATGGGGAAAATAATTGTAGAATTTTTCTCTGCACTTATTGCGCTCAGAATTTGAAGATAACGCAACTGGAGAGCCACTGGATAATCATTCATGACATCAGCAGCCATTTTTAATGGAAAGGAAGCATTCCGTTCTCCTTCAGCAGCAATGACCTGGAAAGGATTAGTAGATTTTATTTATTTACATTACTCAATGGAATGCTCACTTTTGCTCGAGCTTCACGTTCCGCTTCCGCCTGTGCTGCCATGACACGTTGCAATTGCAAAGGTAGTCGAACATCTTTACTAAATTAAGGATATACATATTTTCTGAATATCGTACTCACACTTCTACTCGTTCGACTTTCACTCCCCAGGGATGAGTTGCTTCGTCCAACATGTTCTAAATTTTATCCAAAAGTAAATTATCTAATTTATTATCATTAAATAATAATAATCATAATAATAATAATAATAATAATAATAATAAATAATAATAACTAATTAATAATAATAAATAATGGCTCCTATTTATTCGCTATGTATTTTTTACTAAACGCTATGTATTTTATTAGTGCCTTTATGTATATTTTTCTAAGTAAATATTTATAAAATGCTAAGTATTATATTAATTATATAAGTAAAAAAATAGAATTTATTAGGTATTTAATTATTTTATTATAGGTAATATTTTTAATTTTTATAAGTAAAAAAATACAAAAACTAAGTAAAACAATGAAAAATTCATAAGAATAAACAAAAAGTGACACAATAAAAAAATCCATAAAAATACAAAGACTATTTCACAAAGACTATTATAAAAATATTTGAAATTATTGTTTTAATAAGGCTTTTTTAGCTTTAGTTGGTCTTCCTCTTGGTAGTTTACTTCCAATAGAAGTATTCTTAGTTACTGCCGGTACTTTGCAATATTTAAGTCTGATTGAAATGCCGATAACATGCTTGTAAATAAATTTTTTTAAAAAAATGCTGGACAATTGCACTGACCGTCGTCCCAATTGGCTTTATCGTTTGGTAAATTAATGCGCCAGACAGTAAAAGCTCGCTTCGTAAATTGATCGAATGTTGTCCAGCGCATTTTTTCAACTTTGTCAATGTCTTCTTGAGTTATAGTTGCGTCACTAGCTGAAACATAGTAGTTTGTCGACTGTTCTTGGGGCACCGAAAGAATTGCTTTGCTTTCTTTAGCCCATTGATAAGACGGTGTCCATAATGTTGTGTCGATTGATTGTTTTGTAATAAACTCCTTCAGACTTCGAGGATATGCTAGTGACCACTTTTTAACAATATCTAAAGCTTGTTTGCTAAATCTAGATAATGGCGTGCGCTCTCTAATAGTTTCTTCGTCTTTAAGAACTCGATTATTTGACTCTAGATTATTGTTAGTACTTGGCGTGAAGGGCATATATTCTTCATACCAAGTATTGTGTGTCGTAAGCCACATCATATCCATATAGTCTGAAAACTCAGTCGCTTTTTTTTGTCTCCATTTTTTAACAAATAGAGAACTTGCTTTTTCAAAAATGACTTGGCTTTGTGACAATTGAAGTTGATCTACATCTTCAATTAATTCGTATTGATCTTCTTTAGCTACTAAAGACTATATTTTTTTGACACAATTTCTACGCATATGTGCCCAACACATCACAATTTCATTTTTATTAAAAACTTGTGAATAAGCTTTACGTATAGCGTTAGATGCATCAGAAATCAATACACGAGGATTGAATAATGATGCATTTATTTTTTTCAAGCCAATATTGATACTTGAAAAAATAAAATTAAAATCAGCAGTTTTTTCATTGGTACATATACCTAGGCCAAACGAATGAAAATGCCTATCTAAATCGGTTGTACCAATGATTAAAATTTGATAGCCCTGCCAAACCAGTTTATAAGTTGCATCAGCATTTAAAATTGTTGATGCTGAGGCTAGCTTTAGTAATCTTATTGTACTTATAAAAAATCTAAATTAAGAGCCGTGGTTTTCTTCATCTTCATCGCTTTCTTCATTATTCTCTTCACACTCATATTCATCGGCATAAGTTATTTTATAATTGACTACAAAGGCTTCATCTTCTAACTCTGGTATAGAAGATGATGATTGAAGCCAATTTTCAAACTCACCTAAACTTATTACTGGTGGCCAGTAAACTTCATTTCTAATCTTGTTCAATTGATTTCTTAATTGTATAGTAGTAGGAACAGGCTTTATACCTCGTTCATGAAAGATTTCTAACATTCTCTTAGGTTTTATTTTAAGCTTAAACAACTCTTTAATTAGTTCTTTAGCTTCGTTAGATATTGCAGATTTAGACATGTTTTCTTCATGCTTATGCTCAGCTTCTGCCCTAAAAAGAATAACTTCGTCTGATCTTGAGTCGTAAAGAAAAACATACCGCTTTATTGAAAGTTTGTAATAATTGTCGAAAAAAAATAAGATCTAATAACATCTTAGAAAAAATTAAGATTTATTGATGGATTTTATTAATTGACATATCGTTTTTTTATTTTACTTATAACTTGTTTCCTTGACTTGGCATTTATTTATTTTACATAGTTTTTAAGTAATTACTTAGCGAATGTATTAAATATCTAGAATTAATTAATTAACATAGAAGTGTTTTACTCTACTGATACTGTATATTTATCTACATAGAAAGTGTTTATAGAATAAATAGCGTTTAGTAAAAAATACATAGCGAATAAATAGTTCTCATAAATAATAATAATACATTTTTATCTTTTGATTTCACCTTTGATCTTTTTTTAATTCAATAATTTTCATATTAATGTTTGAAAAACTATAGATCAAAATGATATATAAGGTACGCGATATTTCGGTATTAACGCACTTGATAAAGGCTGTGCCGATATATTGTTTTGATCTATAATCTTTATTTGGGAATTAAAGGCATGTATTTAATGTTGTACTATCACAAGTTGCACTATTTTTAATAGCAAACTGCACTATATTATTTCCAAACATTACTTTATTATTTAATGAGCACTATATTATTCTCTTTTCTACTAAAATAATTCAAATCAAAACTTTTTTTATTCAAAAAATTTACTTTATAAATCATCTAGCACTAAAATAATTTTGAACCTGAACTAAAATTATTTTTGACTGAAACTCAAATAGCAAGAGCATCATGTCATGTTAATTTTTGCATAAGTCAGTGTTTTCGCGGCTTCTCTTTAAATAATATGCTATTTCCTTCTCTCTTATAACTTCGACGCGGCTACTGTATCTTTTAATATGAAAAAGTAACAACTAGTTACTCTACGGAAGCTCTTCTTGTCATTTTGTTTTACAGTTAGGATGGCTTTACCGTTTTCTATACATAAGCTGTGTTCTATAAAAAACCAAATTAAAAATCATTTCATTGATTTAATTTGTTTTTTACCATTACTATTTTACATTTTTGTTGGATACCGTACTAAAAAGTCAATACATGGCATGTATTTAATATTGCACTATAAAATGTTATAATATATTGCAGTTTGCTATTAAAAATAGTGCAACATTAAATACTTGCCAATTTTTAATTTAATTTTAAGTTAAAAATTAATTTAGTGCTTATAAAAAATTTTTTTAGTGCAAAAAAGATTATTTTAGTACATGTAAAAGATTTTTTAGTGTAACAATGTTATTTATAGTGCATACTTTATTAATAGTGTATTTAAATATTATAGTGCAAATTAAATATTACAGTGTAACTTGTGATTAATTATAGTGCAGAATGTATTTGGTGCCGGAATTAAATAATAAAACTACTGATGAAATAATTTAAAATTAAATTAAAAATTACTTTATATATTATAAATCCTAAATGAATTTAATTTAAATTTTATCAAATAATTTTAAAAAGTCTATTATCTATTATCATTTGATTTTTATTTTATATTATATATATGAATTTTATTTATCTTTTTTGTTGTTTTACAAAAGCGATATTTGGAAACAAAGGAAAGATATAAACGATTCTAAAGTTGAATTGGGTTTAGTAATGCTAGAAAACTTTAAAATGGAAACCTGGCTGTGGTTCTTCTTGTTATTCTGAATCCTTTAAAGAATTTAGTTTGTCCTTTGATAAATGCAAAAAAATAAATGAGACAAATAAGATTAAAACCAAAATCCATTGGGGTGTTGAATACACTCCAGATTTGCATACAGGGATGTAAAGTAAGTTTTGCAGGGTTAGGAAAATCATTAGCAGAATCAAAATTGAATCAGATTTGATGGAATTCGATGAAGACGTCGATTCATATAATTTAAGGTTCAAGAGAAAAACTTTTAACAAAATTTTCATTGAAAACAGAAGATATATATAAACTTACTTAAAGATAAATCAAAAACTGAATTGATGAATTTACACACGAATTAATGAAAAAAGTGAAAAATAAAATCTTAGTAGCATATTTTATAGAAATGAATTTATAAAATAGAAAACTTTAAAAAAAATCATGTTTGCAGTTTAGAATCAATCATAAAAAATCAGGTAATTTATAAATTAACTAAATAAAGAATTAAATATTATTTATTTGGTTATTTATAGCGAGTGAATAGATATATAGGAAGCGATTAAAAAATTTATTAATGTATTATTTGATTTTAATGAGTTGTGAATTTGTAATACTACAAATGGGAGAAATAAACGATTACAAGTCACGAAAAGAAATATTATTTTATTTATTTATTCATAAATATTTATATTTATTCTATATAATTATTGAAAAGAATTTTATAAGTTACATGATAAAATAAAAAATTTAATGATAAACAAGATGAAGACGGTAAAAGATTTTGATTAATTTTATGTAATTAAATAAGTAAAATAATTAAATATTGTGAACTGTGATGTAGACTGTCTGACCAGCCCTATCTTGCTAGTTATGGCAAAAATTGTCTACTATAAATACATTGCTAATATCTATATCAATATTTTAAATTTTAAACAAGCAGTACAAAGAAGGGCAGTCCAAAAATTTCATATCAACACCTAAGAAAACGCAAGGAAAAATTGAGTTCAAAAAATCTTCCGAAAGTCAATCTACCCCTATCGCGTTGAAAAGTCAGCTGAATCAAGATGGTTGTAACGCAACAGGTAGAATGCAAGGAAATATTGAAAGGAAAATATGAAGGAAAAATATTGAACCTCAACCCTAGGAAGGATGTAGTGCTAATTCTATAGTGGCTGATTCAATCGAAGCGATATATTTGTTATGGACAGGTTCTTAGCAACGTTCCATGTAAACAATTAATAGTAGTGCGTGCAAAGCCATCTGCCTTACACAACCTTTAAAATCACGTGAGCAACAAAAATTACATGTGATATTAAGGGTTTAAAAACGATCTATTACAAGTACACACTGGTATAATGCACTTTTAGTTACACTAATGTAATTTAAAGACTTCAAAATGAACTATATAATAAATATGATGATAATAATATTTTAATGTAATACAAAATAATAGCAATTAGCAATTAAAAATAATATACAACAGTACATTTAGAAAAATCAATTAAGATAAACATTTGTCCACTTATGAGATAAAATTTAATTTACTACCAGTTTTTTACGCGATTTAGTTTTAATTTGTTATTCATCAAACTAAATACACGTTCAGTGTCTGTACTAGATGCTTGAAAAATGCCATAAGTGTCAACTAATGACGCCAGCATCGAAAATAGCTTTTCTGACAGTACATACATAGGTAATAATGTCTAAAGGGGTTTTGAGTGTTACTCTTTTCAATTTCTCAGTAAAAACAAATTTAAATTATTTGTATCCGGCTCTTTTTTTCCTTATCATTGTTGTTTTGTAGAATAGATTCATACTTTAAATCTAATTTGAGTAGATCATCATTTCCAAATTCAAACTTAGTATCTGATTTTATTGTTAATTTATTAAATGTCATCCCCATTTCTTCAATTACCCGGCTGGAAATCAATTCTGCAAATAATTACAAACTCGTTTAAAAAATTTCAGTATCTTCGAATTGTTAACATCTATATTATAATAAAGTAATTCGGTAATCTCTTTCTCCAGCTTATTTCTTCTAAATATTACGATTTCAATTTGCTTATCTTTGCTCTGCGAAACAGAACAGCTTCAATTGTTATAATGCCACTCCCCTGAAAAACATAATACATCTCCACAAGTTCGTAGTTTTTGTACACAATCTATACAGTTGAAAAATCTGTATTACAAATAAGCTATAGTTAATTGTCTTGGTTTTATTTATATAGGACCACTAACGACTATATCAGTGGTGGCCAACCCAAATCAATCGAAGGGCCAAATTTTCGAAAATATACTATCACGGGCCACAATAAATTCATTTAAATAAATATAACTCGTTTTTACGATTCAAGTAAACTTAGAATCAATTTTTTTAAATTAAAAACATGCTTAATTCGAATATGAATTCTAAAAAAGACAATTATTTATTTGATGTTTAAAATTGTGTCCGGGCCACATCAAAACGCTTCGCGGGCCACCGGTTGGCCATGGCTGGACTATATAATAGCACCTACCAATGAAGATAATTTATATTTACTGATTATATTTATTCTTATTTCATATTTGGAGTCAGATTTGTGTTAAGATCGTTACCCTCACCTTTTAATCTTAAGAGATTTATAACTGGTAAAAAAAAATCATTTGAAGTTTCAAGATCAATAACGACTGTAGTCAAAACAAAATCGTGAATGGATGATTTTTATGAGAGATTATTATTATTATTATTATTATTATTATTATTATTATTATTATTATTCATTGTTATTATTTTATTACTATCATTTTTAATACTTCTATAAATTCAGATAAAATCATGTTCAATAAAAGTTTAATTGCATCTTAATCATATTGACAGGGAAATTATTAGTATTTCTAATTGTTTTCCCATTTGTAGACATAATTCACAATAATTATAGAAATCTAGTTACTATTATTTCTTGGCGTCATTTCATAATTAAGCCAATTTTACTTAATAAACTGGAAAATTATATAAAAAATATTACAATTTATCATAAATATTTAAATAAATTATTTAATACATTATATTTTTCCATTAATTTGCATAAATTTTCAGTATAAATTTATAAATACTCTGTTTTATTAATTATATAAAATATGGTAGCATATAATAATAAATGCTATGTCAATGGAAAAGAAATTAGTGGTGAAATTTGAAAAAAAGTTTTTTCATCTTGTTTTGAAGTAGCTGTGAGACTGACTGATTTTGTAAATTTGTCTATTATAACTACACCAAACACCACTGAGATACGTTCTCTATAGTGGTAGTTGGCGTGAAGAGCAATTTCACTCACCGATTTATTCATCATCACATTTACTTACTGTATTCATTTATCATGAATTTGAAATTTATTTTAGCCATTTTACAAATGAATTTCAGGTAAGATATTAAATTTAAAGTAAATTTTAAGACTTGAATTTTGATCCATATAGATATGAGACATTATTCAAGTTCTTAAATATTACTTTTAATCAACAGTATAATTATAAATTATTTTTAATTAATTTTNTGTTTTGTTCATAATTAAATAAATTAATTAATTATCAAAAATATGTATTTTTCTAAAACATTTTGGGAAAAATCGCCGACAATTTCGGGAAAGCAAATCTGGATTAAAAAGACCAAATTATATTATAGAAATCTGAAAAGTGGAAGAAAAATTAAAAACTGCACACAAACGCAACACATACTAAAAAACACATACAAACTTTTGATACGTAGAAATGTAACGATGAGATACGTTGCTATAATAAACTTTATTTTAGACAATTTTTAGAAAAAAAAAGATCGTTGAAAATTTTTTAAATTATATTTTTAATGAAAATATTAAGAGCAGTTGAATTTGGTTCAATATCTTTTCAATCCAGATTTGATTTCCTGAAAGAAGCCCCTCATATTGAGCTCAGAAAAAAATTACAAAAATTAAAAAAATTATTTTAATAATCGATTTTCCCCAAAATGTTTTAAAAAAATATTTATTTTTGATGATTGATTGATTTAATTATAATTAAAAATATATCTGACTTACATTTTTTCGAAATAATTCCAAAATAAATAAAGGTAAATGCCATAAAATTCCTAAAAAACCCTGAAAATTAATTAAAAGTAATTTATAATTATACTGTTGATTAAAAGTAATATCTCATATGGATCAAAATTCAAGTATTAAAATTTACTTTAAATAAAAAAAATTACCTGAAAGCCATTTGTAAAATGGCTAAAATAAATTTCCAAAATATATTAATGATGAGACATGATAAATTGATAAAGATGATTTACAATTACAACCAATTACAATTGGTAAATAAATTGGTGAGTGAATTTACACGCCAACCACCACTATAGAGAACGTATCTCAGTGGTGTTTGGCGTATAGTATAAGATGTATCTGACTGCACTCTAAATGAGAACATCAACGTGAAATTAAAGTAAGTATGTATGTTTCTATAATTTAAGATTATTGATTTTTTTGTTATATTATAGGAAACGGTTCTCAGTGGCGTTTGGTGTACAACATATTTCTTTTTCAAAATCGGCCTATTACAATTTAATCCAAAAATTCCGAGTTCACTCGAGGAATTAGGATTTCTTTCACCTTTTCTTGGTTTATTTTCCGCTTTGCACATTCTTGACATATTTGCAAGCATTCTTTAATTATTACTTGTACATATAAAATAGAATATATTATTTGTATAATACACTAGTTTATTTACTTCTACATGACAAAGTTCTTTATGAATCGTTGTAGCAAGTTTTCTAGCGAAGTCACTGGGGACCAATATCAAATCCATTCCATTCGTATCGTTGATTTTCAGGTTATTCTTTAGGTTAAAAGGGAATTCTTTTTCATTGAAATCTGGCTTCATTTCAATGGCTTCTTCATTTTTTGAAATTACTGATCACTTTCTTGAGCTTTAAATATTTGTTGCATTACTTCTGTTTTTTGAATCATACAAATGTGTTTTGCTCTGGCTTTAGTTTCATTAGCATTTTCATGTCTTGTTTGACACTGAGAACACAACATTCTGCTGATTCTAGATAATCCATCAGCATTTAAATGATCTTCGCCTTTATAGTATTTTAATTCAAAATCGTATTCATATAAATTCGCCATTCAAATTTGAAATTGTGAGTTTATTGCTTTCCTCTTATCATTCAGAAATATTAATGCCTTGTTATTTGTTCGCACTATGAATCTCTTCCCATATTGGTATTGTTTGAAATAACTAACATATTCATGTTTGGCGAAAAACTCTTTCCTCGTCACAGTATCCTTTTTCATGGGCTGATAAATGTCTAGATCCATATGCTATGACTGTTTCGGTACCATCTTCCTTGAATAGGATTCACACTGATTTAATTGCTTCAAAACTGGCATCTGTATTGAGAGTAAAATGCTATTTTCTCTTGGATAATCCAGAATTGGCACTTCATACATTATTTTTTGAGGATCTGAAAAGCATCATCATAATTTTTTGATCAAGAAACTTTATTGCTGCATAAAGAGGAGCTGTGATCATTGTGCAATTCTTTATGAATCTTCTATAATAATTTTTCATACCTAAAAAGTACCTTAATTGATTTGCACATTTCAGAATTTCAGAATTTTTAATATCATCTATATTTTTATTATTTATCTGAATCCCATCTTCACTTATGATATGAGCAAGAAAAGTCAAGAAACCAATACAGCTTCAAGTTATATATCATCTTCTTCAATTGTTTTTTTATAAATAAGTATATCGTTATAAATATACTACTCATTTAATATATAACTTCTTTAAAGATAATGCCTTCTAAGAGTGTGCATCAGTCTTTGGAAAGTAGCTGGGTCTGTTGCTTACCAGAATGGTAGCTGCAGGCAGCTAACTATTGTATTTATGGAACTATCCCAACTTGGTAATATGCTTGTCATAAGTCTATTCCCAGGCATTGGAAACGATTCTTTTTCTGTGATTGAATTGAAACCTCTGTAGTACATTCTGATATTTCCATCCTTCTTTGCTACAATAACTAATGGATTATTCTACAATTATGAAGCATTTACACTTACGAATCCCTCTAGCTTATATTAGGTCTTTTATCAGAATTTCTGTTTTACCTTCCATGTGCTTAGGTTATCTTCTAGAGGCATGCATGATTGATACTCCATTTATTTTAATTTCTTGACTAATCAAGTTTGTGAACCTGAGATCAAATTTTGACGCCATAAATATATTCCCAAATTTTACTAATATACTTTCAATTTTCGAATTTCTTTGTTTGTTTAGAAACGACATTGTTTTTTTATTCGTTCCGAATCTGAATAACTTAAATATACTTTCTTAAAATTTGATTCCAAACAGTTCAAAACCCCCAATAAACTCTGATTTAATTTTTCCAACTATAATTTTGTTAATTTTACGAACTTTTCCATTCCATAAGATATTGGCTATAGTAACCCTGGTGGTTTTTCGTTTCCAAATGTAAATACCTCCTCACATACCTCTTTAAATCAGTTCGTTTTCCATTTAGATTTAATTGCTCAAGCTCGATGACGAAATGAAAGCAATAGGATCATTTGAGTTTTTTCCATGTTTTCTTTCATGATTAACTGTTCTCTCTTCACTAGTATATGAATTATTCTCATCAAAATTTCCATCATTGTTGTCTTAATAAATCTATGCAACATTTATGTCTTCCAAAACTCAAACATTTATTTTTAATTGGACATTGATAACGTCTACGCCCACTTTCTCCACAACAAAGACAATTAATTGGGTGTAAAATCTCAGGCTGGCGTGGTTTCAATCCACGGTTTTCATCGTATAATTTTCTAGATATACCTTTCAATGATACAATTGGTTGTTTTTTGGCATATTTTGTTGAAAACTTTCATTCACAATCTGTCGTGTTGATCATATTGGGAATGTTTCATAAAATTACTCTGCTGATACTTGACTTTATATTCTTTTTGCATGACATCTTTATGATTATTATTTTTATTTCCTCTTCTTACTGCATTTGCGTATCAGTTTATCCGAATTTCATTGGTATTTCTATTCTCCTATATTGATGTATTATTTTCATATATTTTAATTGCAATCTCAAAAATTGCGAATCTTTCATTTGTTTCTTGTTTCACATAACTTAAATCGAGTATCAGTCTTGTAATTGTTTTTGTAATGGTAAAGCAATCGAAAAACCAGCTATCTGCTTTATCATCTATTGACAAGTTTTTTGCTAATGTCATTAAATATCAAACGAAACAATTTACTTCTATTAGAATTAAATTCAAAAATGTATTTCAATCAAATTAATATTAACAACTTACTAATTTAAATTATCAAATAAGATTACTATCAGGTTGTTTCGAACTACATTTTTGATAACTTTTCTATGTTCTTTAAAAATTCCATAATCGAATCACCTCCTCTTCGATACGATAAAGTAGCATTGAGATCACTTGTCAAATTTGATGCTTTTATAAAATCATATTCGAATTTATTAATGCAATTTAGCATCTGTTTGGTCAAATTTCAGAGTTGTGTTCTTTGATAAAAACGCCCTGATAAATAGTCCTCTTTGATCTTCAGACGTTTTGGTAAGTTCAAAAATTTTGTTTGCTTCCACGTCGTCGCCAATTTTGAATGTTTCAAGCGGTCGACAAAAAAGATTTAACTTTATTCACAAGTTGTTTCGAGTATTTAAAACAAAAACATTTTTCCATTATAATATATGTGGAGAATTTAACTAAATATAAATAATATTCCGAACTATGTAATTATACAATTTCAACATACCAAAAACATACGAATATGTAATAATAATAATAATAATAATAATAATAATAATAATAATAATAATAATAATAATAATAATAATAATAATAATAATAATAATAATAATATTAATAATAATAATAATAATAATAATAATAATAATATTAATAATAATAATAATAATAATAATAATAATAATAATAATAATAATAATAATAATAATAATAACAATAATAATAATAATAATAATAATAATAATAATAATAATAATAATAATAATAATAATAATAATATTAATAATAATAATAATAATAATAATAATAATAATAATAATAATAATAACAATAATAATAATAATATTAATAGTAAAACATTATAAATCAAGTACCAACCTGCATCATAAAAGATATTGATTCTCTTTCTGAAAGAACTTCAGTCAACTTTTTTGTTCCGAGAACGTTTTGTAATGTTGTTGCCGCCAATAACCTTGTCGACCGATCCGCATCCTCTACATTAATTACTGAAACAATAGGATTGTGGATACGATAGTAAACAACGGCGTCAACAGATACTGATACTGAGTCTTTTGTAAGAACCTAATATAGAGAATGTTCATCTGTTTCTCTGATTATTGAAATAATAGATTTGCCTCTTGTGGAGGTACTTCAAAAGTGACGGTTCTCAAATCGATTTTTGTGAGTGTGTCCAAGCATGGGAGAATACAAAACAATCCTGGGCCAAGCGCCTCCCCGGATTTGATTCGTCCTAGTCGAAAAATAACCACTCGTTCATATTCTGCCACAGCCTGAATTTATGAATTAATATCGGATTGTGTTCATGAACAATTTTTTTTATTATTAAGCTCACTTTTACTGAAAATATCAGTGAGAAAGGAAGAGTGATCACAAACACTAGATAGCTGAGTGCAATTAATAAATAGCTACAAGGTCCCAATGAGGAGTTACACATTTTGACTGTAAATAAAAAACAAAATTTACGTAAAAATTTATAATAAAAACAAATTCTAGTAAAATGTCTCAAATAATCGAAAATAAAACAAATTTTTCAGGGAATTTTAATGGAAAATTTAGTGAAGTAGATTGAAAATTAATTTAAAACCCTATAACATGCAAACGATAAAATAAAACAAAACTGCAATTTACACTGAACGTTTAATAATTAAAAAATACAAAAAAGTTCTGCTGGAAGAATTGGTAGTTATTTCATTAAATAAAAACCATGCTATATTTATTTCATTTTACAACTTACCAAATTTTTTGTTTAATATTTTAATCTTCTCAACTCCATCATTTCTAAACGAAGTAATTAATTTGTCGATTATCCATATAACAAAATTTCGTCTAAAATGTATTTTCAATGTCTAATATTATAATCAGCTCTTGGAATTCACGGAATTTCGGAGTTAACAATAGGAATTCGCTTTTCTTTGGAGCAAAATATTCCCAATGAAAATATTTGTTTTATTAATGTTTTAATGTAAATTCCGTATTTAATGAAGTTCGGTTATCGCAATAGATTCTGGAAATTAAAGGAATGAGTTTCTAGGTGGATTCAATAATAGATTATTGAAATCGGTTTCTATTAGTGAAATGTTGTAAAACATTATTATAGCATTGTTCGGTCTCTTAACACATGAAATGCTTGAAATAAGAAATAAGTTTATTTTCATTCTGTTGAGCTAAAACTGTAATTTGTTTTAACATGTCAAAAAACATACATATGCAACCACACTTTGTTGAATTAAACTATATGATAATACTTTAAGAAAGACAAAAATAAGACATACATTATGTTGAAAATCAATAAATTACATGATTAAAATGTTGCAACACAAGTCACAAGCACCAACATGATTAAAGAAGAAGTAGCTCGTTCCAAGAAATTGGCAAAGTAAAAAAAAATAAATAAGAGATAAAACACTATCGAAAAATTAAGAAAGATTACCCGAGATTTACAGTTTTGTTTACTAAGTACCACCTGTTGACTTATATGAATTTTATTAAGCTGCTTGTGCGCTTAAATTCGTATGTCTTATTTTTTCTATAATGTTGATTTGAATGGTAATGTGTCTATTCGATAAAGTTTCCTATAATTTGTTTATTTTCTTCTAATATAAACATTTGCTCATATGGCTCAAGGTAAAGATGGTTTATTAGTAATCCAAAACTTTATTAGAGTTGTTTGAAGTGACTTCGTTCACTTGTGGACAGCTCTTTAAGGCTAGGCTTCGTTTCACCATCTATCAGTCTTTATACAAGAATTGAAACTCTTCGTTCCCAGGTTGATCAATGCGGTTAGCGAGGAATACCGAACTGTTTTATATAGGCTAAACTCAATCGAGGAAAATTATAATTTTGCTGATGAATCCTAGAAAAGTAATGCTCTAATGTAAACAGGAATCATAAATAGTAATAGTATGACGTATACGAGTATGCAAAAATAAAAAATATGAAAGGAACGCTGCCCAAATTTTCAAAAGATATCGAAAATTTATTCAAAAAGTAGATCGAAAATGTTAAATTCTACGGTAAATTACTGAGCAAAATTTTGAAATGATTTTGAATCGAGATATTAAAATCAGAAATAAGAGCAGATTCCTGGTCAAATTTTTCAAAGAAAGAAAGAATACCTAATGAGACTAACGAGGAGTACACGTAACAGTAAAAGCATCCGTATCTTACCTTTCACCAAAAACGCAAAATCAATTTATAAATGTCCTGGCAAATCAAGTAAAGGAGATTCTTGTTAAGGATATAAAAACTGCGAGGTATTTTGGAATTATGTTTGACAGCATGTTCGTCTTTGTCATTTGATACTGTTGACTTTTTACATGCTGAATAAAAAAAGAAAAAATCTGTGGTTGAAATCTGGAGGGGTGACACTGTGAGTTTACAGCACTGGGTGACACCAATCCTAGCGACGTTACTGGTTCCATGTATGATACAAAATTTACTTGAAATTCACTTGAAAAAGGCAGTGCCGAAAATTTGTGAGTATCAACTAACATTGATATATTACTAATTTATAGTCTTCAAACTATCTTTTTAATAAATTCAATACAAAATTTAGCCTGTAAAATGTGGTAATATGTTTCAACTTAACATTTTTATGCAGTATTGTAAAGTTCCTGCTGGGATTTACATTTTGAGTGGACATCTAGAGCAAGTGCCCAACAGTAAAATTCTTATTGATTATATAATAAAGTTAAGAATTTTCTATAAATATATCCTACATTTCTCAAATTGGTACCAATTTATCTATTTTCTGTCTTTGGACATGGAATTTTAATCGTTCATTCTCAAACAAGATTTCAAAAACTGAAATCGTTTAAGAAACACAGTAACCTTACATATATTTATCTCGTGTTCATTTGACAGTGTCATTTCTAAATTCTGGTCCAGACACTTCCTAAAATATAGTATAAGCCGGCTAGAGCATTCATTTTCAACAAATTTGTATGTTCAACAAAACTGATCGATTTGTATTGTGGAAGTTGATGTTATATTTCTTCATTTGTATGAAGCAAAGTTTTGCTGATAATTTTGTCACTAATAAGCAAATTCATTTGTTCCCCAAATGTTTTCAACTACTAATTCAGAAACAAGTAAAATGAATACTGGAAAATTATTTTATCTTAAATAAAGTGACTTAAAAGATTAACATAAGTTCAAGGATTTGAATAAAATGTAATCATGTCAAAAATAATTATTAAAAAATCAACATTTCCAAGTTTGTTATAACGTTTTTTAATAGAGAAGTGACGAATTGAAAAAAATTTGGTCATAGTTTAATATAAGTCATTTATTCTAATATAAAAAATATTTTTTTCATTATTTGAATGTGAACTGAATTGATCAGCACTAATTGAATTAATTGTGATATCAATAAATTTTAATATTTTGCCAGTATTAATTTGATTGAGTTCTAATGAACTTCCTTGAATCAGGGATAAATAACAAAAAATTCTATTTAATTATTATAATTAAAATACCAAAATTTTGCTTTCTTGCTTAAAATTACTATAATCTAAAATTAATATAAAAATCAAATCATATTATTTTTTCATGAAAAATTTCCATTTCTTATGCTTAAATTAGATGGGAAAATATCTAATTGATTTTAGCTTTATTAATAATGGTAAAAATACTTCTATTTAGTAATTCTTATTATTTTATTATTTAATCCGATTTTTATACCTTGCAAATTATTTGTCTTTTTTCTCTTAGCTGAAAGAGCAGAAAACCAACAGATATTATATCGAATTAAAGTAGTTGCCATTAAATTATTATTGGTAGAGATATTGCTCGATAATTTCCTAACGAAACTTTCTTTGCAGTAATTCGTGTCCTATCATACTAGGACATAATGCAATTCAATTATAAAAAGACGCTGTTGAAAAATTCAAAGAAAATTTTTTCAACCAGGAAATTTTCTGATAAGAAAAAATAAATTTTTCTCGCAATTCTTGTAGTGTATTATGATAAATTTTGCCTTATTCGTATTTTCTTTCATGAAATATAATAAAATAAAAAAATTGCTGTGTCAAAAAATTTCCTTCCCAATAATTTCTCGCATTTTCAACTTTATGTGTGCATACTAACATTTTTAATGAATTCTTACCAGATGATAAATTTTACTCTTTCCTTTACGCGGAAAATTTAAATATTTTAAAATTAAAAATAAAAAACCAACTTTCCAATCTTCCTAAATCACAACTCATCTTTGATAAGGATATCTAAACTGAATTATAAAAATATAATAAATTTAATAAAATTTTTAATTTTAATTAAAATAAAAAATAAATAGATAAAATGTTATTAGAAATGTATTTAATTTCCACTTACCAATAGGTTAACACTTAATTATTAATTTTATTTCAATTGAACTTGCATTGGAGGTATTTTGACTGTCAATCTTTGAAAATATTCAAATAATAAATAAAAAGTCATAAAAATGACTGCAGCATTTAAAATTTTGCGTTTGTTATAATTATAATATTATTGTAAAGTAAATTGCAATTTTAATGCAGTTAAACAAATGCATAAAAGTTAAATTTTTTAATTAAATAGATTTTTGAAATTAATTAAGATTATAACTATTTGTAAATAATATTGGTTATTATTAATCAAAATAATAATAATAATAAATTTTAGTGTAATAATAATAATAAGAAGAAGAAACGGAATAACAATGACAATAATGTTGATTTGTGCCAAAAGTTCATTACTTTTCGAGCAACTTCAGGATACATAAATTAATTAAATTCACGGTGGGTTACAGGTAATTCACATTTTACTATTTTGAAATGTTTCCAACGTAACCTTTTGTTGAGTAATAAACCTTTGAACTGTATCGAATGGGTGAGAGAAGCACTCAATCTGGTTCACGGACCGCCAATATAAAGCATATATCCGACTTAGCTTAGGTCCGCATGTTTTGTAATCCAACGATGAAAACCCCGAGAGATTTTTTATCGGAATTTTAACTCGTTTATTCGAAGCCCAGAATTATTAATTACCGCATCTGTATTTCATTGCATGTTTTATTTATATATTATTATTATATTTGATATTATATACTTTTATCATGAAGTAAAAGTGATGTAACAGTTAGATATCTGAATTTGTTTTAATAATTGAGTTGGCGGTTTTTGTGAAAAATTAAAAACTTGTTATATAATAAATTTGTGTCAGATTTCAAGATGGATTTAAAGTTGGATTTAACCGGCGACCACGCCGAAAATCAGAACATCAATGCAATCTCCAAATCTACAAAATCACTAATGGAATTCCTACCGAAATCATGCCAAGATATGCTCACACGGAACATTAGACGATATGATGGACGAGGTTTAAAAGAAGCCGAAGAATGGATCAGGGATATAGAAGAATGGCTGCTGACAAATGGAAAGCGATGGACAAGCACTTCGATGTGTTAATGGTGGCAGAAGCAAAGACATTGTGGGAAACGTCAGAGAAACAGAAACAACAGATGTAAAAGCCAAAGCGTGGTCCTTAAATACGTTCACAATTACAACATCAATAACTGATAAAATCAGAGAATTATCAGCTATGGAACAGGAAGATGATGAAAGGTTTGCAGCTTTTGAGGTATAGCTAAGGAAAGTTGTAAATTTAGGAAGATCAGAAGAAGATATTGTTCAAGGCTTCATCGCAAATAACGCAGGCGATGTGAAACTGTAGGAGTTCCTATTGATGAAGCCAGAAACAAAAATTGAAGAAACGAGATCATTGGCGAAAAATGGAAACAATAAAACGGAATTTATTAAAACAATCGGTCAATGAACATACGCTACCGTGACTGAGGGAGGGCAGATGAGAATTCAAAAGAATACCCAAGATACCATGCCTACATCACCACAAAGAAGACTATCAGAAGAGTCATTTAGTCACCACAGATCAAGAAGAGGCGAACATCTTATACACAGACCAATACAATTTGAAGGAAATAACCATGGTCGCCGAGAACAATCTCCAAGAGAACAATTCTTGAGAAATGCGAGAATCCCGCATAGCTCAGAAAGGAAACTGCCAACAATATCCATGAGGAATATAGCAAGGAGGCTGTACAACGAAAGTAGAGGACTACCACAAGCATCGGTCCCAAAATTAACGGTAGGTGATTGTTTTTGCTGGGGCGAAAGGGGACACATAGAAGATATGAGTGTCCACTGGGAAAAATGTCTGATATGTGGAAAGGAAGGACACGGGTTCCGAGATTTATTTTCGTTACGAAAAGATGTTCCACGCCGATATCAAAGAATTGCGTGCATAGAAGAAGAAGATTCAAAATCTGAAAGACGAGATTAAACCGAGAACAGCCAGGATTTCAGAACTGCTCACAGTGACATGGAAGATAAATACAATGTCCCTGAGAAATATTCTATTTTGAGAAAAAACGGAAAAAACATCAGCGACTCCATGAGTTTCATTTCGTCGGTGGAGTCAAGTTAATAGATTGTGAAAAAAAGAAATGAACGACTAAGAGACAAGGCAGAAGAAGAGATGTACCAGACAGAAGATGGAAGAAATTGGAGTAAAATAATGTTGAATAATGCCGAAGCAGGGTTGTTATGGGACTGGAGCATCAGTAACTGTCATGAGCAAGAATTTGTTGGAGAAAATAGGCAAACCAAACGTAGTATGATATTATTATTCGGAGTTTTCTCAACTGGATGTGAAGAAGCAATGGGATACATGAGTATACCGGCCACATGGAACCAGAAGACCAAAATAATCACCGTAGTAGTTGTAAAAGAGATAAAGTCCGAATTCATAAGGAGCATTGATACAATGAAAGAGTTTGGAGTAAAGTTAGTGAAAACCAATAATATAGAAACTTCATTGATAAACAAAATCTACACTGATGAAGATAGAATAAATAAAGCACTAGTGGCGATGTCAGGTGAGAATAGTAAAGATATTGAAGGAATGATCAGGGAATATGGCGGAATTTTTATGGCATCGAAATTTAATCTGAGATTTACAAACTTAGTTCGACATGAGATGCGGATAACAGTAAGCTCAATAATACAACATCTTCGACGTCATCCAATGCACATGGAGAAAAGGATCGAAGAGCTGATAAGAGTTAATGAAAGCAAATGTTATTTCGGTGTTGCAAGAGTCCTTGGAATGCCCCGTTAGTGATAGTAGGAAAGAAAGATGGATCCATCAGGATGTGTGTAAATTATCGTGGATTGAATTCCATAACAGAAAAGGAGTAATTCCCAATGCCTAATACCAAATTCTTACTAGACTGTCTCGCGAATGCAAAAATATTTTCGTCAATCGATTTAGGTCAGGCGTATTATCGAGTGCAGTTGGCTCCAGAAATTCAAGAAATGACTGCATTCAGTACAAGAGAACGACAATTTTGCTTTAATAGACTATCGTTTGGCTTAGCAACCGCCCCTGCGACATTCCAGAGACTGATGCACATAGTGCTTGGAGGAATTCTATTCAAGGGAGTAGTCGTTTATCTAGATGATATCTTGATATATGGTAAAAGTCAAAAAGAGCACGATGAACTATTAATGGAAATATTCAGAAGAATTCAAATGGCAGGACTGAAGATAAATCCAGAAAAATGCAAATTCAATAAAACAGAATTGTGTTTCCTTGGTCACACAGTTAACGAGAAGGGTATCCAGACAAACAGAAGGTAAGTGGAAGTGACCGAAGAAAGCAGAAGTACCAAAATGTTCAAAACAGTTGAGATCGTTTCTCGGATTAGGAAGTAGGAAGTATAGAAGATTCACCAAAACAAATTCGCCGAACTATTATACGCTGCAACATCTGGATGCGATAAAGATGTAAATTGTACTAAAGAATGCAATGAAAGCTTCAAAACTCTGAAAAGACGATTGTGCGAAGCACCTATCCTTGATTTTCCAAGAGAAGATAAGACTTTTATCCTAGACACAGGCGCTAGTTTCGGAGCCATTGGTGCAGTTTTGAGTCAAATTACAGAAGATGGAGAAGAATCGGTCATAGCTTATGGCTTGAGACATATGTCACCACATAAAAAGGGATAATGTGTGTAATAGATTGTTGTATTTTAATCATTGTAATAGATTGTTGTATTTTAATCACCATTGTCGTTTATCGCTATAGTAAAATTGAAAAAAATAAAAAATCCATG
Source organism: Schmidtea polychroa (assembly GCA_959609185.1). Classification (NCBI taxonomy): domain Eukaryota; kingdom Metazoa; phylum Platyhelminthes; order Tricladida; family Dugesiidae; genus Schmidtea; species Schmidtea polychroa. The sequence continues at coordinate 1,985 of CAUHTR010002016.1, read as the reverse complement.
CAAAAAATAAATTATAAAAGAAATTTCGAGAAATAATAATCTTGGAAATATAAAGGACAAAAATCTGTGAAAACTAAAGAAATTGAATTTAAGAATCGTCAACTATATCCAGACAAATTAAATCAAAAGATCCTAGAGTCTTACAGATCGAATTTTAGGATCTCTAAACATATTGATACAAACCGAATCGAGATATCTTAGAACTAGAGGAATCGAATTAGTAATATATAAAATCAAAAAATCTGAAGGAAGAAAATTAGCAAAGGCAAAGAGAAAATTCCTTTTATGAGCCGAGGCACAAGGTCATTTGTTTTTTTAACTTGAATAAAAGTTGTAATTTTGTTTTATTGTTATTGTTGTTTATTCAATGGTCTAAATTTTTAGCAACTTACACACAAGCACCCCAGATGTCCCGAGTCAGTATTTTTAAAGGTGACTCGGCTGGGCTCTACATTATTTCTCTTTCACACACATTATCTTACAATACATAATATCCTACATACGTCCTCCAACTTCTCAACATAATTGGTGTCAGAAGTAAAGCATACTAAACAACATAACACTCGCATTTGACGATTTTCTTCAATCACTACGTCTTTAAGAATACTTATTATAAAAGTATAAAGGTTAGTGACTCTTTTGGCTGAACACAGTAAGCTATATCCTTGAACAAACTTAATTGAACAAGCACAAACAAAATTAATAATGGCATCAAACCAATCAAATCCAACAAACATGTTACAAACACCCAACAATGACGAAAACATGCACATGATGGAAAATACGAACTACTACTATAACCCAAACACCACCACGGATAATACAGACACCATAAATTCAGTCATTAACACCAGAAAAAATCTACCCAACTACTTCACAGACGATAACTGAACACCGCAAAAATGGTTAGAATTCGCGAAACTAAATGCTATCTGTAGTCAAATCAACAAAATCCCTATGCTCCAACATAATTGCGACACTCACAAACAACAAATTAAACGAAATCGGCAATCAAATAGACGAAATATCAAAAGATGATGACCCTTTTATGAAACTGTATAACATACTCACCAACAAAAACAAAGTAAACAGAAGGCAAATGCTAGAGTCATGTCTCAACAATACACAGTTAGGGGACAACAAGCCCACAGATTTCCAACGACAATTAAAACAAAAACTGGAGTATTTACAACCAAACATAACAAACTCCGGTTCAAACGAATTGGTGAAAGAATTCTTCATGCGCGCGATGCTACCATAAATCAAACGCATCCTAGCCGCTAGCAGTAATGCTGATGTCGAAACACTTGCTGACATAGCCGACAAAATTAACGAGGAAATCTGCCCTACAATTTGTAGTACTCAGATAACTACTTAACTAGTTATCTCAAAAGATTCAAAAATTTCTATTTACAATTTACAAATTTCTAAATTTACAAGTTTACAAGTCAAATAACTTTTTAATTTCAAATTTTTCAAAACACAGCTCTCATTCACCAGTATTTAAACAAAAAGACAAACCTTTTAAATTCCCATTTACAAAATAAAAAGTAATGACAAAATTTTTCTTAATTACACAAACTATTTATAGCAATCATTTTTTTTAAAAATAAGAACAAAATATTTAAAGTAAATTAAATCAAATTGTTATTCAATCATGAATGTCTGATGCTAATGAGATTTCACATTCGGATATCAAATAATACTGTACTAATTCGCGAGCACAAACACCGCAAAAGAGACCAGAATTAAATAAATCATTATAGTAGCTAGACGTAGCCATTTTTTTATTATTAGACTTGAAATTGTTTTCTTTGAAAATACGGAACCATTTCAACATCTTGGCTCAATTGGAGAGATTTTGGGAATTTACATGTTCATGAATTCCAATGCAAGATTCTACGCTACTTGGCTGAATTATTTCTGAAATAAAATTACTTTGCAGAACTAAATTTGACTGTGTCTTTCCTATATGAAATTGTGGT
>CAUHTR010002014.1:0-33014 GCA_959609185.1 Schmidtea polychroa | reverse complement strand
TGGTATGATTTTGCGAGACTCCGGTTTCATGTTGAGTTAGATCCTGTGGATAGTCACATGCGAAACAGTAAATGATTGATATTATTTGGCTTAGTGGTAGATGGCTCCCTGTAAAAAAGGAATCAACACGGATACTTTTCCGGAAGAGACATTGTGGACATGCCCAACGAAATCCGTTAATGCCTTGAGTGTACGTGGCCAGGCAACAATCGACATTACATGTTGGACATTGAATACCATTCTTCAGTAAACGTCTTTCCGCCAGCCATTCAATTGTTGTTTCTACGGTTTGGATTTCGACAGACAGACTGATCATTCGCCATTGCTCAACTTCAATGTTGACAGTTGGAATAATACGTGCGGGATTAACTATATTAATTCGCATATTGCGCGGTCGACCGGCCATGTTGACGGTTTAAAAGTTTTAAATTGATAACAGTTTAAAATCGAAATTTGCATCGATTAAACACCTAGGCAGGCCGCAATAATTAAAAACGCTAAAATACATGATTTAAATAACGAAATAATAAAAAACGCTAAAATACAGTTTTACCAAAGTTTGCCTTGGGACAACTGGGTATTTGTATTTTTACTAATGAATAATTAAATACCAAAATAATAGTAACTTTAAAATTAGTTAAAAAATGTAAATTAATGTTTCCGTTCGAAAAATTCTTAAATTCATGTTTTCCATTCAATGTCTACATTTTTTACCAAAATTTAGTATTTTCCTAAATTTACTTCTGATCTCTATAATAAAGGATTTAACGAGACACCTTTATTACCACTAAAAACTACCTATAGATATAGCACTGATATCATTCTTCTTGACATAACCGCAATATCGGTATTGTTTTTACGTAGTTTGCATATACTAACAATCAAAAAATGCTTTATTTCAATAGAAATGCAGGTATTTGCTGTAAAATGTCATTAATCCACGCTTCATTAATTCCCGTTTCAAAATTATCATTGGTATCAATTTTGCATCATTTATCAACAGTGAAAGGTTTTTCCTTTTGGTTAATAGTTTTTTCATTCAATCTACCTTTTTATTGCCCACGCGACTTTCGTTTGTATTTCTTATTTGACTAAGACAATAGCTGTTATTTAACATGCTCAGAATTCATAATCTGTATATAACTTGGTTATAAACTGTATCTTTGTAATCTTAATATTTTTATCAATTTCTCTAGTTTTGACCTTCTAGGGGTGTTCACCTCTGACTCAGTATGACTTATCGAATGACCAGAATATTAGGGGTAAAGCTTCACATGCACGCCGTCCCAGCTTCCTGGGCACAGTTGCAGTAGGCTTTTGGGTCTTACTGGGCCAGCCCAACGGGTGGTCGAGACCGCGTTGTATGTCGGCCAGCATTTCTTCGCTACAAATTCCAAACCATAATGTATCGCTCTGACAAATCGCATTTGTTAGCCCGCTGTCTCATATCGTTGCAGATAGGCGTCCGATACGCCACAAGCTATCGAGAACCAATTCCTCGAATGATGTCTACCTTTGCTAAATGGTAATCTTCGGAAGTCATCCAAAAACCTTAAAGTTTCTCGTGATTTCCTCCACCTACCAACGGGCATGTCCGAATTTTTGGGGCTGTTTCATAATCAAAATCATCAAAATGCATTTGAATTGAAATCATAATAAAACACATATTAACATATAATTTATATTTAAAGAAAGAGATGTTTACGATGATTGCATACTAATAAAATATTTCGAAATAATTAAAAATTACCTCGCTATCGATAATAAGATTAAATGACAGTTACAAATAATGCTGAGTAAATCAAGCTGATTATGATAATAGTGGTGTGAATAATTTAGAAGTTTTTAGATAAGTTTTTAGGTATTGTTCTCGACTGGTGGAGCGCGTTATTTATACGAAATTCGGACCAATCAGAATAGGTCAAACTTCATTGGTTGATGCCCGAATTTCTTTATTTTATTTTGTTAAACAAATGTATTTTTTATTTAATTAACTTATTTATTTTAAGATTTTATTTATTATTTATTTAATCCATGTCTTACTTTTTGTTACTTAATGCGTTTCCAAAATTTTATTTATGTTTTTAATTCTTATTTAAATTTTTTTTTATTTAATGTTTAATTGGTGTGTTTTCCCTTATTGTTTTAATTGGACTTTGCGTTATTAATGCTGTGTTGCGCGTTCCCCAGTCTTTCTAGTTTCTTAATTATTTTTAATTAATTATTTGGCCTCTGGTTCAATACTAGCCACCACCGAAGCTATTGTTGTAGTATTTGTTAGTCTTTTCAATGTTTGCAACTGGTTCCAATTCCGACCATCAATATACTTCATTTTTTTATTAGTAAAATCAATCATAGTTAAAAATGGATTATTTATTAACATATTAATAAATAATTGTAAATTGAGGACTAATTTCATTTTATATGGTTATTATCAATATCAAAAAAGTTCATTTAACTCTAAAATTTACAAATTTGGAGAGATAGGCATAATAAAGTTATTTTATGAATATTCAGTAATTTATCATAAAATATATTAATAAAATGAAAATGGTGCACCCCTAAAACATCGATTTCTAAAACATTACTACGAAAAAAACAGATTTCTAAAACATCGGCTGTCAATAATATCGAATACTGATATATCCTTAAACATTGACTGTCAAAAAATTCAGCTCTCCTAAAATCTACCTAAAAATATTCCTGTAGTCGCGTATTTGACTTAAATAAAATTAAGGTTTATAGAAAATATAATTTGTCGATTCCATTTTCTTTTTTAATTAATAATAAAAAAAAATTAAATAACTCAAAAATTGTGAATGAGGGCAAAACAAATTGAAATTAAAACTTGTTTTATTATTCAAATACCGATAAGTAAAAAATATTGCCAATTTTTAGATTTTTTATTTTTATAAATGAAATGTAGGGGAAAAATATATATTAACAATTGCCAGCCCAATAATTTAGTAGGAACCAAGAACTACGGCAATTTTATTTAAATAGTCAACTTTGTTATCAGAAGAATGATAGCTGTGACACATTGTAAGAGTTTTTTTGAAACTAAAATACCAGTCTTCTTTCTTCGCTTATAAGTCTCGGCCTCCAATTCTGCCAAATAAGACATGGTCTTCTTTGCTTCAACTTGAAATTGCTTGAAAAGGTTCCACATGTTTGCCCTTGAGCAACCTAGAGATGCATAAAAACCCTAGAATTCGTTCAGGATGATCTTTTCCAGGGTCAATGAGTTGAAATTGTTGTCTTGTTGCAAATTAAGAAACCGAGAATTTAATGCTTTCAAGAATTTGAAATTTTTAAAAATTCAAACTTTCAAACTTTAGAGGTAACGGGTGGGGTTGCCCAGGATTCCCATTATACCCACTACTTATAAAAATAAAATATTTTGATTTAATGATTTTTTGATTTAATAATTTTTATAAAATTGGTTGGGTGGTACCCAAGAAAACCTTTGATTTAATGTTTTGAGGAATTTTAAAATTTTTATATTTTTGAGATTCAATGAATTTATAATTTTTATATTTAGTGAATCGGTGAATTCACTGGTACCCAAAGTTTTTGAAGTTGTGAAATTTTATTTATAAAAATAAACCAGTAAAAAAATTATCAAATAATGACTATATTAGAAATTTTGAATACCCTAACAAAACAAGGTTATGGTCCGAAAGGAGCCAAGAGTTCAAACTCAAAACAAGCCAAAAATTCAAAACGAAATTTGAATCAAGGTTTGATAGAGAACCGAGGTTCGAGTTATTTTTGTGAATCATGTAATAGAATTTTCAAATCCAAGACAGGATTGATTTCACATAGAAAATCAAAAGATCATTTAAAGAAATTAAATATATTAAATGATACCAACAGTAGATGGATGAGGCACCGCAAAAACCAGGGGCCCGCAAGACCAAATACCCCCCCCCCCCCCCCACCCGACCAGAAAAATATTAAAATTTTTAGAATGACTCATAATTTTTATAGAACAAAGACGATGAGTCATCAAAAAATTATTATTTGGTCTAGCGGGCCACTGGTTTTGGTCATGCAACAAGTTAGTGTTCCCATCATCCGAATTTATTAATCGAAAGCTTATTTTAAAGCCCAGTGCAAGATCTATCTACTGATATATAAATATTATTATTATCATTAAAAAGTATTCATATATATATATATTTATATATTTAATTACTTACCAATAAATTATTATTGGATCTTTTGATTATCAGCATTAACTGATATTCAGGTGAATTCCTAGTAAATGTTGATATAAACCTGATGGTGATTTGAATGCCATCAGCCACCAAGTCTTCTCTGTTTTTGGAAGTATGTCATTTTGCATCGGTATAGAGCAGTCTTCCATCGAACAAAATAAATCGCTTTATTTTCGTTTTTTCAATATAATTTTCTAATTTCTTCATATTTTTCATGTTTCTCAGTTCGGGGAACATTACTTCATATATATATATAGAAGCTTTGGCTTTTGAGTCCTCCTCGTTCCAAATCATTCATTGATAAATTAGAGTACATTATCTGAAATTAATATATTAATTTAAACAAAAATGAAAAATATACTCTTACTTGAAAATAACTAATTGAAATGGAGAAATTTCAAACTATTTATACGAGTTCTTATCTATAGTTGCTATCTCTACTCAGACTCGTAAGACAGCTTACAAAGCCTGCGCCATAGGAGTAAATTAATAATAATAATAATAATAATAATAATAATAATAATAATAATAATAATAATAATAATAATAATAATAATAATAATAATAATAATAATAATAATAATAATAATAATAAGGATGACTAGTACCCTTGCGACATGATGAATGTAACCAGTGAAATTATTTATCAACAACAGCCCCGCTGCTATTGGTAAATGAATTTGATGATGTCATTCATCATCGGGTATGATCGCCTCGAAATCGGCGTAAATAACATGGTGAAGTGACTGTTTTGGACCAATCACTAAATACCAAATCTTTATTTTGAGGCATCGTGTACATTGTAGTACCGAGCATATTTTTGCTGCAAATTGCTTTGTGTTTTTCAAAAGCCATATCTTTTCTAAATCCACTCAGACATGTTTCGCACCATTTGGACTGAATCCGAACTGGGCAATCTTCGCTCTCATGACAATTCATTAAACACTGCAGATTAGTAACAGCAGTATAATGAAACTTTTCACCTTCCAACATTAGCAAATAGATCGGTGCTACGCCCTCTATTTTAGTTCGATGTATTATATCCAAATTAGGATGTTTAAAAACGGTTTCCTCATCATTTTCATCGATGTTCAAAACATTTGTGCAATTGTAACTGAAAACATTGATTGTCAGTCCTGGATTAATTCGCCCGAGTTTCCTTATGTTAGATGACTGCATAGGAAGATCTTCCTCGTCATACAGCGGTTGATCCATATAATATGTGTTGGGCTGAAAAGAAATCAATATAAGCAAAAATGAAAAGAGAAAAACACTAAGAAATAATATAAAAATCAAAAATAAATTAGAAAATAAATTAAACAAATAAATTAAACAATAAATTAAACAAGACAAATCAACATTAGGAATAAATAATAACAAATTGACTAGAGCAGGGCTTTTCAAACTTTTTAAACAAGGGACCCCTAATTTTTATTACGCTTAGTTTACGGACCATTTTACTAAAAAATTACCATTTTGTTTGTAAAACCTGATATATAATTATTGATGGGTTATTGATGGTTGAATGTTTAAGTGCTGTTACCAGCGTAACCCAGAATACAACATTGTTTTCCTCTTGGTACCCGTTGAGCAATCAACGTTGGTACTGTACCAAGGGGTGAGTACTCGCAAAAAGTGAGCGCATCAAGGCACTATAATTGTCGAGTACTCCATGGGTTCACGGACTACCGATAGAAGGTGTGTGTCCGATTTCTCAGGTCCCTTATCAAGATTGTTTTCCCAAACGCCTTTCTGTCAACCATTTGGTTCTAAACAACCGCCAAGTTTAATCACATACTCATTAAACAACAAGAATCATTTATTTAACCACTACTATTTACAAGGTCTGTTTACTCGGGAGGGTCGTATTCTCGAACGTCTCTCCGGCTCGTGGATTGGCTTCAGTCTCTTTCAATTTCTCTTGCTCGGCCAGCCAGGCCCTTTTCAGTTGGTCTCTTGTATTCCGCCCTAGCCGTTTACGTTTCGGCTTGCTTGCCTGGGCTGGTGGGTATATCTTGGCCAGCTCCACGGGAAGTGGGCGTATCTGCTCGCAGAGAGTGTCCTGGATGAACCTTTCGTTTAGTTTACTCTCGAGCGAGCGCACTTGTAGCTTCAGCGCTCGGATCTCGAGTTGGTCTTGCTCCGCCTGGGTCTGGAGTTGTGAGATGGTGTTTGTCCGCTTCTTCATCTCAGCCGGACTGAACCAAGTACCTTCGAGTTCTCGGCACTTGATCTTGAGCTTCTCGACCCGACTTCGAAGGTCTTCGGCTTGCTGCTGGGTCTGTTCGCGGTCCTTTCGTAGATTTTCGAGGAATTTGTACACTAAATGAAGATAATAATGAAGCTCTATAACTAGTCCTCATATGCGTAAAAGCGATACAATTAATTGTATAGAATTAATAGATGAAGGGTAGGGAAGGTCATCTCGTCCCTGGAAACACTCCATACGCACTAGGACCTATATGCAATGTCTAAAGGATGATCTATTGTACGACGAATATGCACGATGAACAATAATATAAACGTTTTAATAATAAAAACTTCACAAATTGTCACAATTGCTACGAAAATAGAAAAAAAATCAAGCGCAACACAATATCACTAATTGTATCACTCAAACAATTGCGTCCGAATTGTCACTACTGATGAGTTAGACCGGGTTCTTGCGGGGCCTTCCTCGTTTTCGTGAAGGGACATCCGCCTCCTCCAGCTCTTCTGGGGTTTTTCCTCCTGCTTCGGCTCTGAGCTGGAGTTCTATCCTCCTCAGCCGCATCTGGGCCGCTTCCAGTTCGATTAATGCCCGATCGCGGGCCTCCCGCAACAAGTCATTGGTGGCCTCTCTTCACCCACGCCGGGGCATCGGGCTCTGGGCCATTCCGGATAACCCGATTGGAGCAGTCCAGGTCCCGTCCCTGGCTCCACCTGTGAATATGGCACCATATATACCGGGTCCGGAGTCGTGTTACCATCTGATTGTAAGTTTCATCAAGTCCACTTGTTTGAGACATTCTATTATTAAATAAATCCCATTAGTATCAATTTTTTGGTAGATTCGGAATTTCATTTCTATGGATTGTTCATTCGACTAAGTAGCAAAAATGATAAGTGGGCCAATTTAGGGATCGTCTTAACATAATCTGCGTTATATATTGTGGGGAAAATTATAAATTTTACAAAGTTAAGCATATTTTACTTAAAATTTCGGTTATTACTCCGTTAGATAATTTATAAATTTATTTTAAAAATTTTTCCTTCTCCACTGTTAATTAGTACCACGAATATCCTACCAAATTCATAGTTAAATACACCAAAAAAAATAACAAGAAAATTAATTTCTGAAGATTTAACTCTATTTGACCGTGTTAATTACAGCAAATCAACTTTTATATTTTTAAAAAAAAATTTGCACTTTGTTTATCTAACCTAATTATTGAAATGCTATGGTTTATTTTTAATGTTTGTTATGTCATCGACATAATATTTTATTTTATGCTAATTATTTAACTACTGAATCAACCAGCCCCGTCGGTGCTGGGTGAGCTGTTGGAACTTAGTTTCCCACCTCATCCTCACTTAGACCGGGTTGTAATATTCAGTGTGACCGTTGCTTTTGGTTTTATACGAATTTTAGGTTGTTTGGTCCATTTCCGGACGAATATCAATGTAGATGCTACGGCGATGTTGTAAGCAAAAATGCCCTTAACTTACCCGGAATCGTGGATTTATGCCCATCTTTCATGAAATGCCAATGCCGAGTTCGCATCGGTAGCGCTCACCCTGCTGGTTTCCTCCTAAAGAAGACTATTAGCCTACTCATGGTTGCGTGTTTTAGTTGGGATTTTACTTCTATGCTCGTGCACTGAATGCTTGGATGTGCAATTTTCCATTTTTTCAAGGTAAGCTAAATTTTGTGGTGTAAATCCGATTTTATGCTGATAATTATGGTAACTAATTTGTAATACAGTAAGCGAATTATGATGATATTCAGGATAACGGTAATTATGGGGAGCGATAGATATAGTAATAACAGTGTTAGTGATGATCTTAATCATAATTAATAATAACAAATGCTAATACTTATTTTGCGGGGTTCAGTTAGTATCCAGTGATATCCTTGAATAAAATTTTATGCGTTTCAGAAACAGCACTCATTTATAGATTATAATTTATCCTGAATCGATAGAGGTAGTTTATCCAATAGAAGTAATTATGGATCGTATCTTGAAGAGAAATACAACACCACAGTTCATAGTTTAGGTAATTATAATTTAGGTTCTAGTCGAAATACAAACTTGTAATTTGCATTCTTACACATAATTTTATAATACTATTTAGAATTTCAATTTCGATAACCCAGATCCATACCTAATTTACATATAATTATTCATGGTTTTTATTTCATAATTTAGTTGCATTTGTAACTCTAAATAACTGTCTAGAACTCGTGTTTTTTAAGATCAGAAGTTATATGACTGTTTATAATTAGTGTTTTATAGTCACACTACATTTATAATTTATATATTACTAGTTATAAATTATATTTTTATAATCCAAATTTATATATAATTATCTATATTTGATATTTTTGTACGTAAAATTAATCCGTAACCATCAATATACCTATATAATTTATATCCAACTATTTATATTTTATTTCTGTAATAAAATTTATATATAATCATTTATAATTTATATTTTGTACGTAAAATTTATTCGTAACTATTTATAGATTATATTTCTATGGTCAATATACGTATATAATTTATATATAACTATTTATACTTTATATTTTATAGTCAAAAATTTTATATAATTATTTTTAATTTATATTTTTGTAAGTAAAATTTATTCGTAACTATTTATAGATTATATTTTTATAGGCAGTATCCGTATATAATTTATATATAACTATTTGTATTTTATATTTTATAATCAAAATTTTTATATAATTATTTGTAATTTATATTCTTAAATCCAAATTTATACATAACTATTTAGATCCTATATTTTCGTATCCAAAATTTTATGTGTAACCATTTATAGATCGTATTTTATAATTAAGATTAATTACGATACAATGAGATAATATAGAATCATAATTCATAACCCAGACATGTATAAGTTATATTTATGGTATAAAATCATAGTTTCTGATTTAGGTATTTATGTTCAAGTGAATTATGAAGTTCTATTTGTATTTTTTGGAGATATATCGTGTGCTTTAACCTTTATGGTCTATAAATAAAGCTATATTTTATCATACTATTACGCGATAATATATTACATTTCTAAGGATAATACGAGGTATAGGTTATAATTCAACGTTCATAACTCATGCTTTCAGTATAATATAAAGTTATATCCACCCTTTAGGATCATTATATGTTAAATAAGATCTAAAGTCGGTTTTATTAGGAAATGCTTATAATTTATGTTTTCAAGAACAATATAAAGTTAGACTTTATAATCTAATATTTATAATTTATATTTTTAGGTTCCATAAAATTATTCTTCATACTTTGAGAAATTATATATTTTAAATTCAACATAGAGAAAAAAAATTTCATACTTTAGGAACATTATATTTTTAAGTTCAATATAAAATTATTTTTACCCTTTAGGAAAATTGCATGTTTATAAATTATACAAAACTATATTTTACCATTTAGGAATGCTACGTAATTGGCAACTGTATAATATAAAATCATATTTTATAAATTAGTCATATTATACCTTTAGAGATCGTATTTTTAAGGATAATTCAAAATTTTATTCGTGGATTGATATTTAAGTGTAATATGAGGTTGTATTTCATATTTTACTGACATTAGGCATTCATGAGATATTCCTTCTAGGTAAAAATTATACCCTACAATATGAGTTCTACTTTATGATTTACTCAAGAGGTTTGCAGTCTACATATTAATCATGATGTATGAGCATAATTCGACCTTTAAGGAGTTTATAATTAATTTTTCGTCTCACGCTTGTCGAACTTCTCTATGAGCATTATTACGATTAATCCCGAGAAAGATATTTATGCTGATATGAAAAATTTATTCCTCAACGAGGTTCGACAAACGTGTAGATATAGATGAGTTCCTAACGATGTCCAACCGGCCGCATTACTGAATTGTAAAATGATGTTTAGTTTAGGTCTGAGTTCTACTCAATTATGACCTTAGTGTAAAACTATTGTATAAGATTTTTAATGTTGAGTTTAATTATGTTCTGCATTCAACTCGGGAAGAATGCTTGCTTACACGGCCCCACTGTGACCGCTACGACAAGCCTTACTGTAGTGTTGAGTCGAAACATCCATGTCGACCGATAAATAAAGTATATGGAGCCATAGCGGAGGGATTTTATCGACACAACTCCATGGTAGAACCATGAAGTGGCCGACCTCCGATGACCGAACAAAAAAAAATATATAAGAGATATTGCATGTCTGCATGTGAAATCGTTACTTGAAAATTAACATCAAATGCAGGACTAAATAGAGACGCACTAAGACGCCGCTGATTAGTCGTATATAAAAAAAATATAATGAAAACAAATTAGGTCTTGAGAATGTTTAAATCGATTTACATTAAAATCATTGACATGAAAATAATTTACATTAATGAGTCAGATACAAAACATAAAAATATTAGAATCGATAATGAAAACGATGAATATCAATCAAAAAGGAAAAACTACTTACTGTTAGTTTTCTTGACAAAATTTTTGTCCACAAAATATTGGCATAAAAAAAAGTGATGATTGTGACTGAAACGTGTCAGTATATATACCTATTTTGTACACGTGTATGTATTGATGCATTAAAACAAACTCGAATTCTTTTTATTCCAGAATTTTCTATTTCGTGATTTTGATATTTTTAATGGCAATTTTAGTGCTATAATTTTTGTTTTTATTTTTAAATTTTTATTTTCTAATTATTTTTTATTAATTTTACGTCCATGATGGATTTGAAACGGTTCCAGAACATTCTATTTTATTTTTAATACAATTTTCATTTTAACTGCTGTTTTATGAATTTCTTTTTTAAGATTTTTTATTTTTAATACTAATTTATTTATTTTCTCTAAATTTTGTTGTTCTAGATGGCCGTTGTGATGGTCGTCGCCATTCTATGGAATGTTCTGGGTTTTCTGGAATCTTTTTACTGTTTTTATCGTCTTTTAAGTTATTCGAGTTTGCTTTTGGTAATTCTATGTTTATTTGGTTATTTTTGAGTTAGATTTTGCATAACTTCTTGCTTTTGTATAATTTTATTTAATTTGCGTGTTTATTATTTTTGTTGTTTTCTCCTTTAATTGCCATTGTTTATTTGGTGTAGGTTTTAATATTTAACTATACTTGGTGCTTTTTTACTTGCTGTGTACCTACACATTCCAGTCACAATTAGTATTTTGGGTCTAGAAATCAGTTCTAGCCCAACATTATTAATATTTTTATAAAATTAAATTTATTAAAAAGAAATTATTATAAATACGTTTAATAAAATAAATTTCATGTATTTACATGCAAATTAATTCTAATTATGAAAATAATGTCAATGGGAAGGGTGGGATTGTTTGTTTTCGCACAAATTATCAATTCTAGGTGCTATGTCATTTTCAACAACAAGTGTTGATCTATACCTGGTTTTAATATTCGTAAGGGTTGAAAAACCAATTTCACACAAATATGTCGTTGAAAATGGCAGCAAAACTTTGACAGCCATATCAGATAATATCGGATACTCCGAGGCAACACACAACCAAAAAGATCAGCTTTTTAAATGATGTATTAAAACAAAAATTTGCATTTAGTTTTAAAATTTCAGTATAATCATTAATACATAAGGACAATAACAAAACAAATGATATTTAAGTATATTTAAAATACAAACACATAAATTTTTATTTCAGATAATTTATATTTGATTCCAAAAGTATAAATGCAAAACACCACATAAACTACACAATTTTCGATGTTGAGAGACATAAAATGTTTTAATATTAAATGCAATAAAAATCATTAAATAACACAGACATACACAAAAATTGAATCAATAGTGTGCATCTTATTATTTGTTTAAGAATATTTAAAATCGATACGGACCCTCATAAAATCGCTCACGGACCCCAGTTTGGAAAGCCCTGGACTAGAGAGAATTAAAACAAAAAATAAAAAATAATTAAGATAAGAAAACCGGAAAAAATAGTAAAATAATATAAAATTAAATAATAAACAAGAAAATAAATGAAAAATAAAGAAACACTAAGAAAACCAACGAAAAACAATGAAATCGAATTAAAATAAAGAATTACACAGCGCTCAATTTTGATTGGTCCGCACAAACACAAAATTAAGTATATAAGGGAGACACTGAAATAAAATTTTCAGTGTTAACCAACTATGTTTTAAGGTAAGTCTACATTCACACATTAGTATTCGCAGTGTTAACCAATTATTTTTAAGAATTTACTCAGCATTTCAAGGATTAATCCAAGGATCTTTTTCAAAGCAACAAATCACTAGGAGATCTATTTTTCATTCGCAAAGAAGAAACAATTGTTGAGAACTAAGTAAAATTTTTGTTGTATTTTATATGAATGATCTATGAAGTAGAGCCTTTCTTAAGTTAAATAGTTTGGATATGATTGTAAATGTAAATTTACTTAAATTAAATAGTTTTTTAAAAGTGTTTTTCCTTGCTCGCCATACGATTAATTTAAAGTTTTTATGAATTAGATAAATTTTTATGTTATCAATAATGCTTATGATTTTTCGGTATTTATATATGATAAAGTTTTATGAAATTTTAATGCATTCCGCGAAGCTGAGGTTCAGCTGGCCACAGCCCGAGGGACACTAGTTGTTCCTCTTGCAAGAAGGTCGGATGATACATCAGCAGCGCAGTGGCTGGAATCGGGTCATTGTGGGGGTTTCCTCACTGATCTGTCACCACAGGGACGGAAATAATACTCAGAACAATATGGTAAAAGATATTTGAACTAAGATCAGAATGAATCTTTAAAACGTAGTTCGAGAGCCTTCGCAATGACTAAAGTGACCGAATTATCGTTCATCGTGTGTTACTCCAGAAATCCATAGTTCTCGATTTTCACCTTTCTCCGTTAGAATCGTCTGAAAATCATGTATAGCGCCGATTTCGTCCATTCGCAGAAAGTTCAATCTTTACTTCTAGGATGCTAGTGTCATATGAGAACCGTAGGAATGCTAAATAAAGCGAAAGATACTACGTTCACCGAAGATCATCATTTTGAATAAATCATGTAATATTAGATAAATCGATAAGAAATCAAGAATATGATAAAAGGAACTTTAAGCGTAGTCGAAATATCATAATTGTTTTAAATGCAACTTGGAATTAGAAACTTATTGCACCAGTAACTTCATGCAAGGAACCTGAAAATGACAATTACTCACTAAAAATGTTCACGAGGAGACGATTTTAGAACGAATAAATAAATTGCGGAAAGTTAATTATAATTAGAGTTTTATGGAAAAACCAATTTGTGCTAAATTGCAAATTAATATCATGCAACTGTAAATGAACTAATTTTTCATTCTAAAAAGTTCGAAACTTAAATTTGATTTAACGCAAATGAACTCAGCAGTTCGAGTCAAAACCACGTTGAGCTAGTTAGATTCACACCGAGGGACACCTCCGATTTGAGAGACCACAAATCCGAATCATAGTAGGGATTTCTCGCCCAGAAAATCGATTTCGCGACGATTGGAGTTGCATTGTTATACAAAATATCACCAATAGACGAGTACATTTTTTAGGCGATGTGAACGCCATAAGATCGATAATCACATTAGTTGAGAATGTCTTATGACCCGACCCAAGGCCCAGCATGATTTTTGGGGACTCAGCCCGGGATTATATTAATTGATATGGATGCAATGTGCTTATTTCTTGTCGAATTTTATTATTTTTGTGAAGTTGTGAGGAGAGAAGTCGGAGCTTTGACAATGATAAAATCAAAAATATAAATAAAATAAATTTGAAATAATGAGGAACGAGATAAAAGTAGAATAATTAATAATGATTAAAAGAGAAATGTTTAGTGAAACAACCATTAACTAGATATGCATCATTAAAACTTCTTTCATCCATTGGTATCCATAGATAATCACAGTAGTTGAGAATGTCTTATGACCCGACCCAAGGCGCAGCATCTGCATAATTCTCAACTCGTTGCCTATTTGTTCCAATTACATCCAAATTTTTAATACAAAGTATGCTATAAAGAAAGCATAAATTATCTGTATTTTTAATATTAACTATATCATGTTTATTAGCTAAAGTATCTGGTGTCTTCAAGTAGCTATGTCCGCTTATTGGATGATATTTTGTGACAGTGAAAATTATTTCTAACACTTTGTTCACAGTCCAACTGCTTCCCTCAACAGTTCCAACATTTATTTTTTCGTATAATTTTTTAATAGTTTGCTCAAGGAATGTTTATGAATATTCCGTTGCTTTATTTGAAATCCACGCAGTTTTTGTGCCCCCATCTTTAATAAATTTCATATTAACTCCAAATTGAATTTTTGCGTGACCGAGTTTGTTTAAAGCATTTCTCAATGCAAGTAAAATAGGAACTGGTAATTCAATGCCTTTTCATATTATATTTTTCAATGTTTAATTTTATTACTCTGTGACCGATTCAAATCATCTTCGATCACTTGATATTTATTACGAGTCATGAAAGAACCCAGAAAATTCAACTATGCCTGTTTGCTATACATTAATTGTATACATGATTGTTATTTTTAATGAAATATAATTTGCCTTTCACCATCTTCTCCATGGTCTTCCTCACGATCTTCTCCACCATCTTCTGGCCCATCTTCACGGTCTTCCTCATGATCTTCAGCTCCATCTTGAACATTTTCATCGTCATCAGAAATTGTTATAATCTCAGTAATTACTATAGGTTCTGGTGCAATAATTTCAGTTTCCTCAGAATTTGTTATAATTTCTTGATCGGAATTAACCGTTTCATTAAATGTTTTTATTAATGTTGAGAAAATTTCTTTTTTATTGCTTTTAAAATAGGACAAATGATTTTTATAATTGATTATAAAAATCAATATATTCGTTTAAGTTTAGGGTCATGCATATGGGATTTACAAATATTTTTCATCTTTATTTATAATAATATCTTTAATGACAACTAATAAATTATATTTTTAAAATTATGAAATAAAATTATTTAAGTTAATCAGTTGATAACTACTATTAAATTTATTTTCAAAAATATTATTAAAATGTAAATTTTTCCAAATAAAATAATTAAAAAATAA
Organism: Schmidtea polychroa; assembly: GCA_959609185.1. Taxonomy (NCBI): domain Eukaryota; kingdom Metazoa; phylum Platyhelminthes; order Tricladida; family Dugesiidae; genus Schmidtea; species Schmidtea polychroa. Next base: position 17,460 of record CAUHTR010002014.1, on the reverse strand, counting down.
ATCGATAATTATTTTTATTTATTTTATAAAAACCTAATAAAATCTAAAATATAGATTACTTGAAAAAAAAATATATCGTAGTTATTAAATAAATTATCCGATCACATATTTCAATTGTAAAACACTTACATTTTTCTTTTTTGTTCTTCCTGCGAGACTTGTTTGATAATTTTTGGTTGGCATTTGTCGAAATACTGGGCATATTTGGGTTTTGAATGGCATTGTTCATTAAATGTGTTTTCATATTTGGAATCATATTTGAATAATGCATAATAATTTGATTGTTTTCTGAATATATAATAATATTTTGAATAGTAATAATAATTTAATTTACCTTCATCAATATCCAAAGACAAAAAATTGGATCGAATAGAAGCGGAAGTTGAAGCTAAAACATCTAATAGAAAAATATTTGTCACTATATACTTCAGCGCTGGTAATACCACCTACTAAAATTACTTGCGGAGAAGGGTAAGTAACTTGAGTGAGGACTTGAAGTATTACACCTCGTCTTCCCTTACTGGGATTCAGTGGTGAAGATCTGTGGCCTTCCTGATCTTGTTTTCCTTTATTTTAAAAGTTAAATAATATATATTAAATGTTATGAAATAATAATTAAATAGATTGAAAAGTTAAACAACTGGGGTAAAAAAGAATAAACAGTTTTTCTTAATTAATTGGTATCTGGGGAAATTAGCTAAGGTAATCTGCCCTACATTAAATATATAACACATGGGGAATATTTTTGGTTTATAATTTATCAATTTGGGCTTATCATTTGAAATAGTCGAATTTAGTTGGTAATAAGAAGTTTCCGAATTGGATACCCACTAGATAAGATTATCCTCCAGGACCGTTGAATTCGGTGCTTTACTTTGAGGTTGTGGTACTTATGCTATAGTTAGTGAAGCGAATACTAATAAGGTAGTTCGAGGTAACCCGAAACCCCCAACGCTGATGATTACGACTGGAAAAAGTTAATATATAACAAATAAAAATATATTTTACATTAATATTTTCAACTGTACTTTGTTTTGTTGTTCGGTTGTTTTCTTTTGCAATGTGAGGTGAGTTAATAGAACTTTCAAAAAATTTTTATTAGAATTGCCAGATTTTCACCAAGACAATAAAAATTTATTCAAAAACATAAAAAATTCATTGTAACAAAAAGACTTAATATATAATATTAATTGAAAAACGTCAATAAAATAAATAAAACTTAAAATTAATAATACAAAAATAAAGGAACTAAGTATTTCTAATTCAAAAATGGAAATACAAAAGCGTGGAAATACATTATTAAAACACTCCTAATCATATTTACGGCTTGATCTTGCCTCCTTTAACAAATTTGTATTTTTTAATATGTATTCATGCATTTAGTAACAATTAAATCTAAAATTAACGACGCATTTTAATATTGCTTCAACAGTAACCGATTTCTTTCGTCCGACCATTGAATTTCCATTAGGGAAAATATGCGCTCCACATTCGCATTATGGACAGGAATACAAAATAAATATTCACATATTTTAAAAATATCGATATATTGTTCTGCAAATTCAGTTTCCATTTTCGACAAAATAGTCGCGCCAAGTTAACCCCCCCAATGATAATTGATATCAGACTAAACAATACACATGTAAAGCCCTTCATTTAGGTTTGTACATGGCACAGAATAAAACTTGCATAGGCTCCTTCTCTCTGGTTAATGTAAGTTAAAAGATCTAAGCTTTCATATCACCTCGATGCTGGTTAGTCTAGCAAAGAAAGAGTTTTTTTAAAGTATAAATACACTTATAGAAATAAAAAATAAAAAAACTCAACTTACACATATGTATAATAAACGAATAGCATTGAAATCTAAATCTACAAAAACAATAAAAAACATTTTAATTAAAAATGACAAACTTACCCTAAATTAAGCATTCTCACAGATAATCGGAGTCTATAGGTTCCTCATGAGCTGCCACTTCTATGATTTTGTAACCAAATGCTACACTTAATTCGTGAAATAATTCGTGGTCTGAACTTAGACAATACTGCTGTCCAAGTCTGCGAAGAGCTTCAGGATTTAATTTAAGTAAATGATCAAAAAAGAGATCAAATACATTGGTTTTGAATGTTTTTTCAAATTGCTCTCTACGAGGTGGTGCATAAGTTAGGCTACCTGCATTATCGTCTAACACACTTCCTACATACATGCCAGCTGAATTAGCTAAGTCACCAATGTCATCCTCTTCTGAAGAGTCATCCTCTATTTCCCCAAGCCAGGCATCACAGTCAGCGTCCAAATCATACATATCGAAATCATCAATTGTTGGCTGAACTTTAGAGTAATCTAATAAGCTCTGATATTCTGGGTTTTGGACATTTTCTATTCTAGTGCTTATTTCTTCGTGAAGACTAGAGAATCCTCTCATAATCAACAGTTTTTTCACTTCGACTTTTGACCACTGAGGGTATTTTTTGATAATCGCTCGGCAATTGCTGACACTTAATTGATGATTGCAAACCACACTCCACTCTAACAGCTTGAAGCCTGGCTGGGGCATCTTCCCTGGGTAATAGACCTCACTTTCGCTGGTCACATTTGCAGGTCCTTTTGCAGTGTAGCCTAGAACTGTCACTCTCACGCCTATGTTTGCTATCAGCTTCAATCTTGAGTATTCATAAATAAACTCTAAATCAGTTGGAGTGTGAGAGTAGCTACTGATGTTGGAATCAAAGATGATAGGTGCGAAGCCCTCTCTCCTGCTCCATTTTTGGCAGTTTTCTAAGTCAAGATAAATTGAATCCAAAGTTCTATCATTGGATTTAGTCCTACCTAACTCTTTACAGAGTTCACACAAGGGTTTCTGAATTCTTACTAAGCTCTTGAGGTCTTTTACTGTAATGTATGTTAAATACTCGTCTAGCATCCTGATTTCCACTTGTTCTCTGTTTATAGTTCCTTTCCAAAGTCCTATGCCAGTGTAAATTCCCTTATGGAACCTTTGCCTAACTAAAAAGCCACCAATTGTGCAACTTTGTGAATTTTCTAATAATTCTATCGAGCACGGCTTTCCTAGAGCGAACCTAGTGAAGATGTACAATATTCTTGAACCTTCATCTAAGTCAAGAATAAAGTGTGTTTCATCTTGTATGTCATCCTTCACTAGGTGAAAATAGTCTTTAAAGATCAACAATGCGGTTTGTTTAGAACCGCCATCAGGGCACTTGGACAGTCTCCAAAGCTTTGTTTTCAAGGAATGGAATGTTTTGTATAAATATATAAATACACTTATAGAAATAAAAAATAAAAAAACTCAACTTACACATATGTATAATAAACGAATAGCATTGAAATCTAAATCTACAAAAACAATAAAAAAACATTTTAATTAAAAATGACAAACTTACCCTAAATTAAGCATTCTCACAGATAATCGGAGTCTATAGGTTCCTCATGAGCTGCCTCTTCTATGATTTTGTAACCAAATGCTACACTTAATTCGTGAAATAATTCGTGGTCTGAACTTAGACAATACTGCTGTCCAAGTCTGCGAAGAGCTTCAGGATTTAATTTAAGTAAATGATCAAAAAAGAGATCAAATACATTGGTTTTGAATGTTTTTTCAAATTGCTCTCTACGAGGTGGTGCATAAGTTAGGCTACCTGCATTATCGTCTAACACACTTCCTACATACATGCCAGCTGAATTAGCTAAGTCACCAATGTCATCCTCTTCTGAAGAGTCATCCTCTATTTCCCCAAGCCAGGCATCACAGTCAGCGTCCAAATCATACATATCGAAATCATCAATTGTTGGCTGAACTTTAGAGTAATCTAATAAGCTCTGATATTCTGGGTTTTGGACATTTTCTATTCTAGTGCTTATTTCTTCGTGAAGACTAGAGAATCCTCTCATAATCAACAGTTTTTTCACTTCGACTTTTGACCACTGAGGGTATTTTTTGATAATCGCTCGGCAATTGCTGACACTTAATTGATGATTGCAAACCACACTCCACTCTAACAGCTTGAAGCCTGGCTGGGGCATCTTCCCTGGGTAATAGACCTCACTTTCGCTGGTCACATTTGCAGGTCCTTTTGCAGTGTAGCCTAGAACTGTCACTCTCACGCCTATGTTTGCTATCAGCTTCAATCTTGAGTATTCATAAATAAACTCTAAATCAGTTGGAGTGTGAGAGTAGCTACTGATGTTGGAATCAAAGATGATAGGTGCGAAGCCCTCTCTCCTGCTCCATTTTTGGCAGTTTTCTAAGTCAAGATAAATTGAACCCAAAGTTCTATCATTGGATTTAGTCCTACCTAACTCTTTACAGAGTTCACACAAGGGTTTCTGAATTCTTACTAAGCTCTTGAGGTCTTTTACTGTAATGTATGTTAAATACTCGTCTAGCATCCTGATTTCCACTTGTTCTCTGTTTATAGTTCCTTTCCAAAGTCCTATGCCAGTGTAAATTCCCTTATGGAACCTTTGCCTAACTAAAAAGCCACCAATTGTGCAACTTTGTGAATTTTCTAATAATTCTATCGAGCACGGCTTTCCTAGAGCGAACCTAGTGAAGATGTACAATATTCTTGAACCTTCATCTAAGTCAAGAATAAAGTGTGTTTCATCTTGTATGTCATCCTTCACTAGGTGAAAATAGTCTTTAAAGATCAACAATGCGGTTTGTTTAGAACCGCCATCAGGGCACTTGGACAGTCTCCAAAGCTTTGTTTTCAAGGAATGGAATGTTTTGTATAAATATATAAATACACTTATAGAAATAAAAAATAAAAAAACTCAACTTACACATATGTATAATAAACGAATAGCATTGAAATCTAAATCTACAAAAACAATAAAAAAACATTTTAATTAAAAATGACAAACTTACCCTAAATTAAGCATTCTCACAGATAATCGGAGTCTATAGGTTCCTCATGAGCTGCCTCTTCTATGATTTTGTAACCAAATGCTACACTTAATTCGTGAAATAATTCGTGGTCTGAACTTAGACAATACTGCTGTCCAAGTCTGCGAAGAGCTTCAGGATTTAATTTAAGTAAATGATCAAAAAAGAGATCAAATACATTGGTTTTGAATGTTTTTTCAAATTGCTCTCTACGAGGTGGTGCATAAGTTAGGCTACCTGCATTATCGTCTAACACACTTCCTACATACATGCCAGCTGAATTAGCTAAGTCACCAATGTCATCCTCTTCTGAAGAGTCATCCTCTATTTCCCCAAGCCAGGCATCACAGTCAGCGTCCAAATCATACATATCGAAATCATCAATTGTTGGCTGAACTTTAGAGTAATCTAATAAGCTCTGATATTCTGGGTTTTGGACATTTTCTATTCTAGTGCTTATTTCTTCGTGAAGACTAGAGAATCCTCTCATAATCAACAGTTTTTTCACTTCGACTTTTGACCACTGAGGGTATTTTTTGATAATCGCTCGGCAATTGCTGACACTTAATTGATGATTGCAAACCACACTTCACTCTAACAGCTTGAAGCCTGGCTGGGGCATCTTCCCTGGGTAATAGACCTCACTTTCGCTGGTCACATTTGCAGGTCCTTTTGCAGTGTAGCCTAGAACTGTCACTCTCACGCCTATGTTTGCTATCAGCTTCAATCTTGAGTATTCATAAATAAACTCTAAATCAGTTGGAGTGTGAGAGTAGCTACTGATGTTGGAATCAAAGATGATAGGTGCGAAGCCCTCTCTCCTGCTCCATTTTTGGCAGTTTTCTAAGTCAAGATAAATTGAACCCAAAGTTCTATCATTGGATTTAGTCCTACCTAACTCTTTACAGAGTTCACACAAGGGTTTCTGAATTCTTACTAAGCTCTTGAGGTCTTTTACTGTAATGTATGTTAAATACTCGTCTAGCATCCTGATTTCCACTTGTTCTCTGTTTATAGTTCCTTTCCAAAGTCCTATGCCAGTGTAAATTCCCTTATGGAACCTTTGCCTAACTAAAAAGCCACCAATTGTGCAACTTTGTGAATTTTCTAATAATTCTATCGAGCACGGCTTTCCTAGAGCGAACCTAGTGAAGATGTACAATATTCTTGAACCTTCATCTAAGTCAAGAATAAAGTGTGTTTCATCTTGTATGTCATCCTTCACTAGGTGAAAATAGTCTTTAAAGATCAACAATGCGGTTTGTTTAGAACCGCCATCAGGGCACTTGGACAGTCTCCAAAGCTTTGTTTTCAAGGAATGGAATGTTTTGTTGTCCTCTGCTCTTGTTAACTGCCCACCAGTTGATGTCTGCTGTAGAGAAAACTTAGGCCAATAGCAATTGACCGCTGCTTCCGAGACAGTGCCAAAAACTGTGCTGCATTTCTTTATGGGCCCTGTTATTTCTATACACCTACTCTTTGAGATGATTGAAGAAAGAAAAGGTTGAAGGCCAAAAGCATTTGGAAAAGGGCAGCTATTCATGGTTTCATCAAACTCCTCTGATAACCAAAGAAACAATAGCAGCTTTTAAGAGTTTGCCTCCCTGTATTGGTTGGTGAAACCATTTTTCTTTACAGAGAGACAACAATGGGAAGTTCGAAACCACTGCTTCTCTTAAGACCCTTACTGCCACAAATTTATTCCTCAGTCTATCAGAGGAGATTAAGGTTCTTTGCGAGAGTTCAATATTAAATTGGATTAGGCTCCTAAAGAAGACTCTCGGGAAAGAGAATCTTCTCAAAGTCTTCGTCAGGAGTTGAAAAGGTGACTGGGAACTCACTTATTAACTCTAACAATGTCATCTTCCTTCCTTCCTTGACACTTGCTTTTTCTTCCAATATGCTCAAGACCCTTTCTCTAGTTACGTAACATGAAGTTGCGTGAAGAACAGCAGGACAAGAGTAATCCAGAGCTTCCATCATGGTGTTTTGCGAGCATCTGTGATACAACGTGATTAGCAATTCCCTCGCATTTAATGGCATCCGAAAGGCTATTTCTGGATCTGTCTTTACTACAGCCTCAACAAGATCGTTGTCTATCTTTAGTCTTTCCTTAAACTTCTTAAACTTGTCCTTCTGTCCAACAAACAAGTTCACTTTCAAGAACAAAGGGTCTTCTGAGCTCATGATTTTGAGATCTACAGCATGCTTTATGTTTAATACTGCTCTCACAGAGGAATCATTGACATATGAATTGTACAGAGCCATTCTGAAGCTGCCCATCCCAGAGGTGTATGGTGGCTCCAGGAAATACTTTCCTAAAGATGGATGGGGCTTCGTCTTCAAAACACCATAAAATGCTTTGAAGTGGTCATAATTGTTGTTTAGACCGAAGTAAGAATAATGTGACAAGCATTGTAGGAGATCACATAGATTAACCAATTTCAGGCAGCATCCATTTTTAATCAGTTGCTGTCTAGAATTGGAATACTGGTATAATCTATCATCTATTTTGATCTTTACAACTGAGTCAATCGAATTGAGCACATACTTTATTGTTGGTCTTAGTATCGTGTTTTTGCAGTGCCAGTCTGAGTTGAATTCAAAGATCCCAGAACTGGCTGCAATTGTACTTTTTTCATACGAGGACCTCGCTGACCAAAACCTCATACCAGTTTCTCTCGAAACCAGTAAAATTTTAGCGAAAAATAATTTCTTTACCACAGTTTTTCTGCAATCTCCGCTAATGTCAAAGGTTACCAATATGGAAGAGTCATCAGATGATTGCATGTGCAAGATAGAATAGTCATTAAAGCCTAAGCTATCCAGCTTCCACATTGCGTAATCTTTCCATAGCAGGAGTGCTCCAGTGTGTAAGAGTGGTGAAGTATAATGAAGAATGCCCTGCATCATGTTGGATCTATTCTTCAGAAACCTGCTTTCTACGTCAATCAGATCATGTTGACCTTCCACAGATAAATGCTGACTTTTAAGTATGTTAACTTCAGCTTGAAAGCTAGTTACCTGTCTGTGCTGATGGAATAGTTCCAACAATGACTTGGGCAATTCTAATTCTTTTTTAGTTACAAGGTTCAAAATTCTACAACACACCTTTGAGATCTTTTCAGGCAAGAGGGAGATTAATAAAACTGCAAAGGATTTCATGACAAATTGCTGACACCAGGTTTTAGCGTCCGAGGAGTTTGCAACTGTCACTGTTCTTCTACCGCTAAAAGAGGAGAAATGCTCGTCGACGGAGTGAAGTTTTTGTGTGCCATTTGTTAGCATCTCGCCAGGCAAGATCTCACACACGCTTTTGGTGATTGTCTCAAGATAATTAATGCATATCCTACTGTTAAATGTGAGGACAAAAATCTCTCTCACTCCGCCAATTTGCAGTTTCTTAAACATGTTTGCCTGCACTCTCCCTTTAGTCTCTAATCTCTCCAAGTACAGGGAAAATTGTCTAAATAGATGAGTATTTAGTTCAATTCCCTCGCTGTTGCACAATCTTATCCATTTTATTGTTTCTCCTATGCATTTCTCCCTCTTGTTCATAATTAAGCCCTTTGAGTACTTTTCATTACTCATCTCGCTTGCCGAGGCTTTTGTGGTGGCAAAGTCGAGAAGAGTTTTCGAATCCAGCGCTGACAGGATTCTATCAGTTATTTCCTCTTCGCTTTTCGGGTAGACTGAGCTCAAGTATTTATTTCGACATTTTTCGGAGGTTAATTTCTGCGTCCATTCATTTCCTTCTCTTTTTTTTTCTTCTGACATTATGGTTGAAACGGTTTGAATTTGGCTGAATAGGAACGTATCATTTAAAATTTTATATTTTTCTTTTAGGTAGTTAAAAGTTTCTAATACTTTCCCATTGTGGCTTTTCTATTAAATTCATCCATGAAAACACCGAATAATTTTTTAATAGCGTGATACATTTGCTTAAATAAGTAACAAATGTTTTAAGTTAATACAGATGAAACTTAGCCGATTTCAGATTTCTTGGTCCACCATGTAACGGCTTATCAACTTTGTTGGGTAGTCGACTAGGTCAACAAACGTTCACTCGTTACCAGGGGATGACGGTCAAATCAAAAAAACAAACATACACCATTAGTCGACCGTTAATCAAGAACCCACATGACTATTTTCTCACCATGACACCTTTGATTTGCGTTATGTTGGTGCTGTGCCATATTGACGGAATAAGATGAAGCAGGTGAGCCCCTGCCTTAGGACTACTCCTTCATCCTGACGGACGATAGAAGGAATTACGTCTTGTTCATTATTCGAAGTATCGATCAAGTTTATTTGGCTTCGTTATTTATTACACATTCATCATCACACTCTTACCCGGTTTAAAAACACTACAGAAAAACGTCGGGAAAACAGAACAACCACCTCTGCGTAACTCAACATTTATTCGAATAAACACATTTAATAGCATAGACTACCACATAACACAGAAGTACGCCTCATAGGTCACTGCAATACAACGGACTTAAGCGAAGAAAATTCTGTAACAGTTAGTTCATTCGTTCGACATCAACAGTTCAGATTTCATACGTATTACAAAGTCGATGGGGAAGCTTCTGCGAAAATCGTGTCGAGGTCAAAAAAGTCTCGCATTCTCTTCCGTCAGTACTGGATGACGGAATTAGACGGAACGGAAACTGCGATAACGCTGTTATTTCGGTTGGCACCTGTTGATGCATCTGTATGGCTTCGGCTACTAGTTTCGTTTCTCGCCCAACTTGAAGCAACTTTTGTTTTTTATTCCGTTCGGCCCGCGTTGGTTGGCGGCGCTTAAGAGTCTTCTTTAGTACCGGAGAAGGGACCGGATTTAAGGGTACGCTTGGCTAACACCAGTGATGCGAACGTCAGATATCGTGGGAGATATCGTTCACGCAACTCCTACAGGCTTTATCTTCTGATTGAATTGGGTTCGCTGGCTGGTGATGACCCGGAAAGACGTCTTCTTCCGAAATTGGTATAGAGGTGATCTTGTTCGTGATCGTTGCCTGCACGTAGACCTTGTTTGCTCCTTGACCAACGAGCGGCTCTCTTCAATCAGACTATCGCGACAGTGCTCGGTTCGCGACAACTTCATCCGCATTCCCTTTATTTGTGCGGGCGTGAAATACGTTCCTTCTAGGTGATCAACTTTCTTTAGCAAACCGATTTGGGTTTGTAGGGTCTTGATTATTGAATTCTTGTCAGTGCACGAGAAGCATGGCCGAAGAGGTGTCGAAGCTGTTGGGTTCTTTGACATTTCTAAAGTGAACAAGTAGGGATGGTAAATTTATGCAACAAAATTATATGTAAAGTTCTATAATATCTCATCGTTTTTCATGATCGTTGATAACAGACAAAGAAAATGAATTCCCCATACATTCGCACCGGATGGATCTCGCATTGTTGATGATGCTAGCTCGTAGGCTCATTAACCAAAACAAAATCATTTTTATCTAGGTCGATATTTTAATTTGCTAGTTTAGGAAATGTTTAAACGAATTATATGATTGATCATGCATAAAATATTTAAATAATTCATCTAATTTACCATTCTTAAAATATTTAAATTAATTATGTAATTTAATCATCTTTAAAAATATTCAAATAAATTATATAATCAAATCATTTACGAAATATTTAAATAAGTTATATAATTTTTACCTATTCGCAAACCTTTAACTAAATTATACAATCACAACTACCCCTAAATCATTTGAAGATATTACATCATCGTAACTATTCACAAACTATTTACACGAACTACACAATCTCAACCACTCATAAACGATTTAGAGAGATTATATAAGGTGAACTATTCCCCGAAAATACCTTGAACTCTGAAAATCATTTTCTTTATTCACGTACTGAAGACCATAAAAACTATACTGAAAACTACCATCTCTCTAATAGAAACAGACCTTTTGAAAAAGCTTCCTATAAAGATCGATTAATGAATAATATGAAGACATTAATGAAGACGACTTTCAAATATGGTGAAAATTATAATAATTCTAAATATAATAATAATTATAAAAAGTTTAATAATTTAAATATTGAAAAAGAATATATTTATGATGAAAATTTTAATATTATAAATGAAGAATAAAATAAACCTCGAAAATAATTTTTCCCAAATAGAATATGAATTCAGTAAATTCAAGGAAAATATTATTAAAAATTATAATAAAATCAAAAACTTGTTTAAATCTCCCTTTTTTTAAATCACAAAGGAAAAAATTTCTATAATAAATCAAACATGCAAACAATCGATAAAATACACTATCTTAGAAAGATAAGCCCATTTTTAAGATAATAAAATTATTGCTAAAATTCATTATTTATAATTATTTAATAAATTTCAAAATTAAAAATAACTTACATTTTTTGAAATAATTTTGCCATTAAAATCCACATAAATAATATAAAATCTGGACAATAATTTGTAGAATTATTACTATTCTATTTTATGCAATTCTTACCAACAAACTGTATAAAACTTTAATCAAAATCAAAAAGGTGTAATAATTTTTTATTGTTTTTAATATTTAACTTTGTAGCTCGTAAATTTTTAAATATGAATTTAGGATTCTAACTACGATTTATAATTTATGGTTCATTTATAAAATTCATCTGTAGAGTGGGTTGTTGTGAATCGAATGAGCTATAAATCTTTGAAATTCGTCGAGAAAATTAATATAAAATTTAAAATGGACTTTTTTCCTGTTACGGTTTAAGCTATAAGCATCATATTGGGCTAGAACTGATATCTAGACTCAAAAAGCTCGTATATCTGACAAAATTTGGTGGTACACAATATGCACACCTAGCAATAAGTTTAGTTAAATAGCAAACATAAAGCACCAAACATAATATCTAAATACATAAATTTAAAATTTAAAATAAATTATCTAGTAAACTGGTGAAATGATAAAAAGTAGAATAAAAGTAGTAAAATTAGATAAATTATAAAAATTTATAAAATCAAATTTAAGTTAAATCAATGAAACTAAAATAAAATTAACTAAACTTATTTAAATAGAACTTGTAAAACTAAATTAAAATTAGCAAAAACTATTTAAATTATAGAATTATAAAAATAAATCTTAAAAATTAATAAAAAATAGAATTTTGATTAATTAAATTAATTAAATTAAAAATAAACAATTGCACACATTCATGCATGCATGCAAAAATTAATCAGAATTGTCTCGCATTCTAATACACCAAACACTCACCAAGTTATTTACCAATTGTAATTGGTTGTAAATCATCATCATCATAAAGCATCAATTTATCATCAACAAGTAATTGTATCATGTTGGGCTAGAACTGATATCTAGACCCAAAAAAGCTCGTAAATGTGACAAAATGTGGTGGTACACAACATGCACACCTAGCAATAAGTTTAGTTAAATAGCAAACATAAACAATAATAGTTAGGAGAAACTAACAAAAAATAAAAACATGGAAATTAAAAAAAAATCTAACAAATGCAAGAAGTATTAGAAGAAAATTGACTCAAACATAACAGAGAAACATAAAAATACAAAAAAAACAGACTTGAATAAAGTCGAAAGATAGTAGAAATGCTAAATTCTAGATAAAATTCCAGAACAATTCATAAAAATGGCGAAATCCATCATGGAAACCATAAAAATCAACTAAAGTTAATAAAAATAAATAAATTAATTGTAAAAATAAAAATCCAGAAATAGNTTTTTTTTTTTTTTTTATAATTTGATGTGTAAAAGTATTTTATTAGAATGTAGTTTGTTAATAAAAATAATAATAAAAATACTAATAAAAATAATAATACTTACTATATTGTGTACAAACATTATATCTTCAAATATATAACCATTGGATAGAGCTCTTCAAGACCTTTTTAATGAACCATTATTCAATAAAATCTATCGAAGGTAATCCTTAAAATTATTGATTTTAAATTATTTTCTTGTTTAATAAATGAGTTGTTTTAATGTATCTCTTATAAATGTGTGCAGAATATAAGTATTTTCATAAATTTATTAAGAAATTACTGATGACCACGAGATCATTCAAGTTTTTAAACTGCACCGTTGAAGATTTTATGAACAATTATGATACTCTCACTGAAAAGGAAACCATAAAAATTTTAGAAATTTTCAAACATTCCTCCATTGGATATTTGATTGATTTATTTAATTACAATAAATGCATTTTGAAGTTATCGATTTATTTGATGCATTTAGACAAAGCAATAGTAGATAATGATTCATTGAATGAATGCTTTTGGAATTGTATGGATTTAAGGCTGGAACCAGGATATAGTAGTGGATTGATTTATGAATGGATATCGAAATCCGAATTGATTGAAAATAAGCTAAGGAAAAAACTCAATGATGGTAGGAAAATGTATTTAACTTGTTACATTTGTAAAGAAAATCAAGTATCGGTTTTATTTTTACCTTGCGGACATGTAATTGTATGTTCTAAATGCCATGATTCAAATGTTCGCAAATGTAAAGCATGTTCAAAGTATATTAATGAGTATCATAATATATACATTTAATAAACATTTATTTCTTTACCTTTGTTATTAATACTCAAAATAATATTCAAACTAAACCAAATTTACAAACTACCGCGCCAGCCCCTTCGTGGCGGGCGGGCGAACGGCGGTTGTGTATGTCGATGATTTTAATTTTTATTAAATTCATTTGTTTGATTTCAAAATTAGATTTGTGTGACGAACCTTGTTAAATTTTTTGGTTTGATGTATTCGAGGAAAAAAAAAAAAAAAAAAAAAATTGTAAAACATTCTTTTACTATTTAGTTGGAAAATTTGGGAAAATAGTTTTGAAAACTTTTTTAAAATTTGAAAAATTTTGAGTTGGGAAATTTGGGGAATTTCATTTTTGGGACTTTTTAATTTTTAAAAAAATTTGAGTTGGGAAAATTGTTTTTGGGGATTTTTAAAATTTGTGAAATTTTTGAGTTGGGAAATTTATTTGTGGGGTTTGAAAATTTGTTGAAATGATCAATTTACAGTTTGAATAAAAATCAAAGTTTTTGACACTTGAGGGTAAGGACTCCCCATACATCTTTGAAGGTTTGACCATCACACTCTACTCTCAAATACCTTTTGAATGATGTATATATATTAGAAAGTTTGAAAAAATTCGAAATTTTTTGACCCTTTGAAGGTGAAGGACTCACCATACACCTTTGATTGTATGACCATCATACTCACATCTCAATTACCTTTTGAAAGATATGTATTATAGAGTTTGAAAAAATTCGAGGGTTTTGCATCTTTTGAAGGTTAGGGATTCACCATACACCTTTGAAGGTATGATCATTGTACTCTACTCTCAAATATCTTTTGAATGATGTATATATTATAGGGATACATGTTAAAAATAACTTGACCTACATATTTTTTATAAACTATATAGTCGTGACCTACTTAATTTGACTTATTTATTTATATAGTGTCCTGGAGGTAACATATATTTAAAGTAACTTGACCTACATATTTTAATACCTATATAGTCGTGACCTACATAATTTTAACTTGATCTACTTAATTTTAACTTGACCTACTTATATATATATATATATATATATATATATATATATATATATATATATATGTGTCCTGGAGGTGACACATCTTACTACTCCGGCCACATTCCTTTTATTTCGGCTATTAACTTTTCTATAATTTTCGATGTTAACGATATTTGAACTAAGTCGTTTTTCTCAACGTCAAACCTTAGATTTTTTCTAGCCCCCTTAAAATCTATTTCTATTTCTGGTTCCCCATCTATATCGACTGCACCGTGTATTGACCTACCTTTTTGCTTATTTATTTGATTATTAATTTGGATATTTATTTCATCACCACCATTAACTTTAATAACTTTAGATGGTATACAAGAATCTTGAATAACAGCAGGCCGTTTATTATTTACATTTTTGATATTCATATTTTTATTTAGATTATTATTTACATTTTTAATTATATGTTCTGCGCTAATCGCATCATTATTTACATTTTTATTTACATTTCTATTTACATTTTTATGTTCTGCGCTAATCGCATAATTATTTACAGTTTTATTTACATTTTTATGTTCTGGGCTAATCGCATCATTATTTACATTTTTATTTACATTTTTATGTTCTGCGCTAATCGCATTATTATTTACAGTTTTATTTACATTTTTATTTACATTTTTATGTTCTGCGCTAATCACATCATTATTTACATTTTTATTTACATTTTTATTTATCCTTTTAAAGAGGGTAAGTTTCTTTATAAAAAACCGATTAAGATGGTTACTATGGGTTTTGTAAAATTCAGAATATTTTATATGTTGGGAAGTCTGACATGATGGACATAAATAGTATTTGAGTCCATAGAATTTATGGCCATAATATTTTTTCATTGTCTTATGACAAGATTTTGAATGTCCAGAAGCCTGGCAGTATCGTGGATATAATTTACCTAATAATGATAAATCTTTAAATATTATTTGAATATTTTTCTAAATATTTATTACCAATTGTTAGTAGTTAATCGGATTTTCGGCATTTTCATATTATTTTCGTCATTTTCATAATTTTCATAATTTTCGTCATATTTTCATCATTTTCATAATTTTCGGCATTTACATATTATTTTCATTTTCGTCATATCATCATTTTCATCATATTCTTTATATCATCATAATTTAATAATTTATTAACATAATAAGTATTACAAAAATTTTTATGCAAATGTTTAAAAAAGTGATTACGAAAATTTTTAAAAAAATATATATATATATATAAATAAATAAATCAATTCTTACATTGAGATTCCTCGCCGGAATCATCCTCAGAGGCCATTATCATTATAACTGAGTGCATTTTCTGCTACCTCCTCATTAGAACTGAGGGCATTTTCAGGTACCTCCTCAATACATTTGAGGGCATTTTCTGCTACCTCCTCATTAGAACTGAGGGCATTTTCAGGTACCTCCTCAATACATGTGAGGGCATTTTCTGCTACCTCCTCATTAGAACTGAGGGCATTTCCACCATTAAATAATTCATTATCCAAGTCCACATTAAACTCTAAATGATTTTTTAAAAAAAAAATAAGATAAAAAAAATAAAATAAATTTACTTTCAGCATCATTTTCTCTTACATTAGATGCATCAGTTTGCCCAATAAACACGACATCATCGTCGTCACTAATTGTATTTGGTTCTAAAAAACAAAATGAATTTCATAAAAATTAAAATAATAAATTTACCAAAAATTCGATCCACATTCAATATCGTCTCTTCCTCGGTTACTTCGAACCAGTCAAAAGAATCTAAATAAAAAATAAATAAAATAGAATAATAATAAAAATAATAATTTACCAGTTGTCAAAAGACCTCGTAAAATATTGTTGGTTGATTTGTTAGACATTTTGGATTGTTGTTGATTTTGAAAAATTTTAAAATAATTGTGACAAATTTGAGATTTGTAAATGTTTATAAAGAGAATGAATATTTTCCTGTCCCAGCCAATGAGAATTTAGACACACACACATAGACACTGAATATCTTACTCTCTCAACCGATCACATGCATGCATGCATGCAATGTAAATCACTCAGAAATTACATGTGACTGCCTTTGTTATTCATGCCTTTGTTAACTTGCACTGTGCATGCTCCAGGCATAGGTGGTCTTTATGTTGAATTAATAATATTTATCTAAATAATAATAAAATTAATTAAAAATAATAATATTTTTTTTCAGAATAATAATAATATTAATAATAATAATAATAATAATAATAATAATAATAATAATATTAATAATAATATTAATAATAATAATAATAATGATAATAATATTAATAATAATAATATTAATAATAATATTAATAATAATATTAATAATAATATTAATAATACTAATAATAATCACAACAACAAAGGAAAGGATACATTTATTAAACATCAAATTTTTTACATAATAACCAAGCTAAACAATGTTGACCACATGTTTGGGTCATTGGATTTTGAAAAATAGTTTTATTATACACAATAGGTTTCCCCATTGTAATTTTGATATCAACAAAGCCGGGTAATAAAAACCCATAAGATCAAACACGAATATATTACCAGGTTTCATATATATAGCTATCCAATGTTCTCCACCAAGATGAGACAATTGAGTATTGACGATTATTGCTTGATTATTGATCAAATATGGAATTTTATATTAACAACTTCATCATGTTCATATTTTCCAATCCATACTGATTTCAAAAGAGGTACAATGGAATCACCAACAATGATGGGTTCAATAATGTTAGTATATATGAACATTTGTTGATGATGTTCTAGCATTCTTCGTTTACCAGTCGATTTTTCTCGATATTTTTGCTTCTCTAAACCAAGTGAATTTGCCAAATTTTTATCAAATGTAACTTCACAAATGTTATCATTCAATCTTTCACATGCAGGCGCGGTACGAAGTTAGCAGGTCCTCAGCGTTTACTATGAGGATT
>CAUHTR010002013.1:0-25595 GCA_959609185.1 Schmidtea polychroa | reverse complement strand
ATTTTCCATTAATCACTAATATCCCCCCGATTCTCTATTTTCCACTAATTATTATCACTTGTATCCCCCCGATTCTATATTTTCCATTAATTAATCACTAATATCCCCCCGATTTTCCATTAATTATTCACTTATAACCCCCACTCCCCATATTTAATCAATTATATTCCGCCGATTTTTATAAATTATTCACTTAAAACATCCCCACAAATATTTGTTTTAAAAGTTTTTTTTATTAAATTTATGAATTTTATGAAATAATTTTAAATAAATTCAATTAATATATCAACCTTCTTCTTATCTATGCCCATTCTCAGTATTTACCTCTCATGATCCATTAATGAATTATTCTACCAATTATTTTCACCCATTTGAATTTATCATCGAGTAATGAATAATTTCCTCACTTTAATGAAGATTCTTACCATCTTCATTGCTAATTTTATCAAAGTTTAAAGAATATTTCTCTTTTCATTTTTATTCTACAATTGCTTACCACTTTAGAATAAGATTTTTATCGAAATTATGATAATTTGACTAATTCAATGAAAAATTTGAATGAGTTAATTCGTTTTATTATATATACTCTGAGTTTATCCGACAATATATTCTGTCCCCATATGTCGCAAGGGTACTGGTCGTAAGAGTATTTAATTCTTTTATTTGAATGATTATTTAGGCAAATTTGTTTAAGGCATTCATTGATAATTTTTAGAGTTGATGGTTTTAGTAAATATTCAAGTAAATTTCAATAATTTTTATGAATTTTTATCATTTTTGTGAATTTCTTTGATTTTTGTAAATTTCTATTATTTTTGCAGATTTCTATCATTTTTGTGAATTTTTATCGTTTTTTGTAGATTTCCATCATTTTCATGAATTTCCATAATTTTTTGTGAATATCAGTAATTTTTGTGGATATCTATCATTTTCATGAATTTTTATCATTTTTGTGAATTTCTTTGATTTTTGTAAATTTCTATTATTTTTGTGGATTTCTATCATTTTTGTGGATATCTATCATTTTTGTGAATTTTTAATAATTTAATGCTAATTCTAAGATATATTTAATTAATTTCTTGATAATTGGATGTTTTTTTAATATTAAATAAAAATTATTTTCAATGAGGTTAATAATTAGAGTTTTTACAATAATCAAGTGATAGGATAAATTTTGATGAGGATATTGAATAATTTTCTAAGAATTTCATGTTGACTGATTAAAAGTTTTAATGGTGATAAATTTAATTGATAAATTTAATTAATTTCTTGATAATTAGTGGTATTTTATTGAATAGTTTTTAAATTTTAAATAAAAATTAATTTCATTGACAATTAGGTTAATAATTAAGTGATAGAATAAATTTTTGATGATAACTTTGTAATATATTTGACTAAATAATTTTTTCAATAATTTTCTAAGAATATTTACTCATTGATGAACTTTAAAAAACATAAGCTAAGAAACCAGTTAACTTTATCAAGGACTTTAAATTTACTTGAAAATGATTGTAGGATATACAGAAATTTAGTTTGTTGTTACTGCTTGAAAATGATTGGCTGAATCGATGAAGAATTATAATCAATCAATATATATCATCTCTAGTTGGGTATTTGATGGGTGAAATATTTGTAGGAAATAATGAGTTTATTATGCCTTTGTTACATAAGTCGACTTTAGCGTCAAAATGCGTTTTTAAAATATATTTAAATTTAAAAAATACCGCAACGTAATATATTTTCCCCTGCCCTTCCATGATTTTGATTGGTTAGTGGGTTCTTATTATTTAGCTTCTTATTATTTATACTTTCAATTATTTCAATGGAAGAATGCCTGGTGTCTTTAACAGTTAATGAAAAGTCATATTTTTGAAGAATTCTCTCTAAGGATTTTAAGAGGATATATATTAAAGGGCTCAAGTGGGTGAAATCTTTAGGATAAATAAGTGATATAATCGGATAGATGTTTAAAAGGGTAGAAATATTTGCTGAGAGATCGGTTAAGATGGGATATTATCGATTAGATATAATGAGAGATCGGTTTAGATGGGAAAATAGTCGGTTGGGTTTAATGAGAGATCGGTGAAGATGGGAATATATGGTCTTAAAGGGGGTATAATCGGTTAGATTTAATGAGGGATCGTATAAGGTGGGAATATATGATTTTTAAAGGATGATGTTGGTAAAATATCAATGTTTTAAGGGAAATTCCAATACATAAGTCAGTTATGAATCAATAATAATATGAAATTATATCGTTTTATTAGGTTGTGATTAATGCACAGTAAATTAATTTAGAACAATGTTTTATTAAGTAGAGATAATGATCGATTTACTTGGTTTTGACAATGAAATCTTTACAGATAATTGGGATTGACTTCAACTTTAAATTATTTTTATCTTTATTTAGGCGGAGAATGACAAAAGTTGAAAAATATGGACTTAAAACATCGACAACTAAATAAAATTGATCTTTATTGGAAGAAATCTATCGATTGATTTTAATTAGTAATTAAATCGGTTGAATATCGGTAAAAAATGATCATTTGAAGAAATATATTTTATTGAATGTGCTGGGTTACTGGTGGTCAAATATTTTGCACTTTAGTGCTGTTACCAGCGTAACCCAACATGCAACATTGTTTACCGCTTGATACCCGTTGAACGATCAACGTTGGTACTGTATCAAGAGGGTGAGTGCTCGCAAAAAGTGAGCGCACTACTTGCACTGTAATTGTCGAGCACTCCATGGGTTCACGGACTACCGATAGAAGGTGTGTGTCCGATTTCTCAGGTCCCTTATCAAAATTGTTTTCCCAACTTTATGCGCAAATTCTCCTTTCTCAAGCAATCATAAAATATATCAGACATTATTTTAACGCTACAAAATATGTATTATTTTAACAACAAGCAAAAGAAATATTATTTTAGTACTACAAGGTATATAAAACACACTACAGAAATACATAACACGGAATAAAAGTTCAACTTGTCCGGTTGGTGGGGCCGGTTAGTCCCGTCGTAGACGTTTGCGATGAGGTCACTTGCCTTTCGTACTCGGCTAGCCTGGCCTTCTTTAATTTCTCACGAATGTTCCGTCCTAGCCGCTTTCTTTTGGGCTTATTTTCGGCGGCTGGGGGATATATCGCCGCGAGTTCCACGATCAGTGGCCGTATTTGTCCTGCCACGGCCACCTGCACCAACTGCTCATTTCGCTCGGTTTCGACCGCCCGCACCTGCAATTTCAGGGCGCGGATCTCCATTTGGTCCTGAGCGGCCTGTGTTTGCACCTGGAGGATCTGGGCTGTTTTCTTCTTCATCGCTTCGGGACTAAACCAGGTCCCCTCGAACTCCCGACATTTTCCTTTCAATTTGTCCACTCGGACCCGGAGTTCGTCGGCACGTTGTTGGGACTGCTCCCGATCCTTCCGAAGATTCTCCATTAACTTATACACTGAAAACATAAAGGGTGTTATTAATTTTACACATACTAAAAGAGCTGGAACAACGAACAATTGTACTTATTAATCAATACTAGTAATGTGTCGCTAGGACATTGATATACTTGTTACTTACAACTCGATTTAAAAGGAAAACACTTCATTTAATAATAAGCCCTAGTCAATTTTAATCATTAATTAAGACACCAAATGAATACGAGATGATTATTCAACAATAAACACCAGTCAAGTTTGATCGTTAACTAAATCACACCCACTAAATAAGATGTTATTGTACTACGTCAGTTGTCGGCTTTTGTTCACAATTGATGCTTGCGGGGCCTTCCTCTCTTTCTCGGGGGTACTTCGGCCTCCTCTAATTCTTCCAGGGGCACCCCCTCCCTTTCTGCCCTGATTTGCAGCCGGATCTGAGCGGCTTCCACATCCCAGGCCGCTTGATCTCGGGCCTCCTGCAACCAGTTATTCTCCGGCTCCACCTTCACCCATACCCGGGCATCTACTTCGGGGCCCGTCCGGATTACTCGATCTGCGCAATCCAGGTCCCGTCCCTGGCTCCACCGATGGATATGGTACCAGATGTACCGGGTCCGGAGTCGGGTGACCGTCTGCCGATTGGTTTCCTCCTCTCTGGAATCATCTGATTGCGACATGTCTACAAGGTAAGAATCAAGATCTGTGCCCCACCAATATAACTTATCAATCCACGTTAAGACAACATACACAAAATCTCTTTACTTAAAACGAATGGTACTTTAATCACTAAATTTACTACAATTACTATAAATCTAAAATTTCGATTCAGTTTATTGAGATATCCTGTTGATTTAATTAAATTAGGAAAAGTTCTAACAATATTAGGCATAATTACTCAAAAATCATTTTTGTTTTAAATTATCATTTTGAATCTTCCTATTCTATTTACCACTAGATGGTAGTTTAAAAAATTTTTTATTTTAAATTTTTAGGTAATTTTAGATAATTATGCACAATTTCCACTAAATGCGAGTACACCAAGCGATGGGTACTAGTGACGAGCTCAGTCTCTTGTTCACTGACTCTTTCCTTGGTTGTATTCGTTGTAAGTGGTATAATCGTCTTTTGTTCATCTGAGGTAAGTTATGTATAAATCATATATACTTAATTTTAGAGAAAATTTGGCGGTTATTTTCCCCGCTGAAGATATCGAGGTTCACCTCTTGGAGCTCGTCTTCTCCTTCTTAGTCGAGAGTCAATGATTTTGGTTTTATAACACTGATGTACGGTAATTTATTATTCGAAGTAATTTGATAAATAAAGATTTTTTTCTATGTTAATTTAATGAAATTTGCATGTTTAACTTACCCATTTGACATTAGCTTGGGTGGTTGATAGTAACCCTTTGCTCATATATCCAGGCGACCCGAAGGATGGTGGCATTCTTCTAGGGGGAGGGGGTGTTACTAAAAATAACTTCCCAGAGTTTTGATCACTCTTATTGGTTCAAAGAGTAAACCCTACTTTTAATTCTTAGGGAAATCCCTAAATCGGCATTGGATTAGAATATTGATTTCTTGTAAATGACTACTATTGGTGATAATGAGATATAATTAATGTAACATCTTATGTAAATAGTTAACAGACGTATCCATAATATTTTTCGATAATGACTAAGGAGATATGGACAACTATATATAACTGAATTATATACGACAAATAACCACATTACTAATAATAACTAAGTGATATATGACTACTGATATTAATAGTAACAATAATATTAATGATACTAGTAATGATACTATAATAATAATAATAATAATAATAATAATAATAATAATAATAATAATAATAATAATAATAATAATAATAATAATAATAATAATAATAATAATAGCGATAATAATAAAGATGATAATAATAATAATAGTAATAATAACCATGATATTATAATGACCTTATAATTATTATCTATTTGTAATTTATGGCTAAAAACTTTTGTGTCAAGGGCAAACTATTATAGTTATTTATATTTTGTATAGTTACCGTTAATAGTTAATCATAACCTTTATAATTTATATTTATACCTGGATGGGGATTATCGTATTAATCTTGTAGTTTACATTAATAAGTATTTCATATACAAGTAATTACAACTTATAATTTTATCTTCAACTTACAATTTGATGGTTCATGATGGATAAAAGTGCGTTTTATACTCCCTAATCTTTGATTTTTTTCAGTTTATGGCTTTATATTTTACGATTTATAACGTTATTTTTATAATTTATAACTTGGTATTTGACTAGTTATAATTCTACATTCATGATTTATAAGTTTATAACTTTATATTTTGCCATTTATAACTTTACATTTGCGATTTATAAGTTTATATTTTAGGATTTGTAACTATATATTTTTACCATTTATAACTCTACATTTACGATTTATAAGTTTATATTTTAGGATTTGTAACTTTATATTTTCTAATTTATAATTTTTGATTTTGTAATTTATAACTCTATATTTTATGATTTATAACTTTACATTTTATGATTTATAACTTTATATTTTATCATTTATAACTTTATACTTCACGATTTAGAACTTTATATTTTAGGATTTATAACTTTAAATTTTATAATTTATGATTTTATTTTTTAAGATTTATAACTTTAGATTTTCCAACTTATAACTTTATATTTTATAATTTCGATTTTATGCAACTTTTATGAATTATCCAACACAGGTTCCCAGATTTTTCAGGTTTATTTCGTAACTAATTGCGAGTTCCACGTATATATAGGTTATATATTGTTAGCTATGAGCATATTCCGACACTCAAATTCTATATATCATTATTTCCGATCCATAACTTACACTCGAAATTTACCCATTCATAGTTATATTTTCGGGATCGATATAATTCGTGTCTAAAATATTAACCTTATTCGCAACTTATATTTCATAATTGGCAGGGAAAATTATAGTTAAGTGCTTATACATTTCTAAATATTTTAAGTAGGGGCTTAGGTTAATCGATTAATAGATTAATTTTTTAGAATCATAATATCTACTTTTATACTAAAGGAATTCCAAAACCTATTAAGTTCTACTTATACATATGCCGAATATTTTTATCCTTACTATTACTCTGCTTACTATAAATTACTGTTACGAAAACCTAATTCGGCATATATCTAAGCATAACTGGTCAACCATCTACATTACTGTGATTTGCATAAATGTGTCAATTTAGGTATGAATTCTACTCAATTTATCGACCTTAGGGTATTTTTCGTTGTACTGATTTTAAATGTTGAATTTAAATGTATGCTACGTAAAAGGTTGGGAAGAGAATTGCTTCCATGGCCCCACTGTGACCACTTCCACAAACCTTAGTGTTGTGTGCTGAGTCAACCATTTACGGTTGACCTTAAATAAATACAAAGAGTCAGGCGGAGGGTTTCCTCGACCTAACTACATGGCAGGACCATGAAGTAGTTCGACCTCCGGCTGACCCGAACAAAAAAAGCCGTATAATATCGATTAATATAATATAGATAATGCATGTTGGCATGCCCTATGAAATTTTCCAAATCGAATGCAGGACTGAACAACGACGCAGGAATATCAATACGCCGTTGAACCTTCGTACATCGCTCAAAAAGTTAATCTAAGAAAAATCAAAAATATAAAATCGTTAACAATCTCTTTTAGCATAGATGAGTTAATAGTAATAATACACAAATAATAGTACACAAAAAAAATGACACAATAATACTTAATATCGATATCCTGTTGACAAAAAGAAATTTTTGGCATAAAATAATGATTAATTCTGACTGAAACGTGTCAGTATATATACCTATTTTGTACACGTGTATGTATTGATGCATTAAAACAAACTCGAATTCTTTTTATTCCAGAATTTTCTATTTCGCGATTTTGATATTTTTAATGGCAATTTTTGTGCCATAATTTTTGTTTTTATTTTTATATTTTTATTTTTGAATTATTTTTCATTAATTTTACGTCCATGATGGATTTGGAACGGTTCCAGAACATTCCATATTACTTTTAATTTAATTTTTATTTTAACTGATGTTTTATGAATTTCTTTTTAATATTTTTTATTTTTATTACTAATTTATTTATTTTTCCTAAATTTTATTGTGGTCATCGCCATTTTTATGGAATGTTCTGGGTTTTTCTGGAATTTTTCGGTTTTTATCGTCTTTTAAATTATTCGAGTCTGTTTTATGTTTATCTGTGTTTATTTGGTTATTTTCGAGTTCTATTTTGCATAACCTCTTGCTTTTGGTATAATTTTATTTAATTTCTGTGTTTAGGTTTTTGTTGTTTTTTCCTTTAATTACTATTGTTTATTTGGTGTAGTTTTTAATATTTAACTATACTTTATATTGTACAGTAATATTTATTTTAAATTTCAAATAGAGTGATTTACATTTAGAACAAAAATTTAATTATAACTGGTTTTATCAATAGTGAAATATGTATGATAATAGGAATTAAAGTTAGAATTATAGTCATTTAAAGGGATTTAAAGAATCTTATTAGTCTGAGGGGAATATATGATCTTTTACGGGTACTTATCATTAAAATATCAATCTTTAAGGATAGAGTTATTTCAAGGAAATTTGATGCCTTTTAGATGATTTTATTGGAGAATTCACTTTGATATACCAATTATTGTCATTTAAATGAATTTACTGGTTTGTTAGATGTTATCATTAGTTATCTGTCTCTTGGAATTTAATGATAATTATTTTTATTGTAGATTGACAACTTTGATAATTGTAATGAATTTATACTGAATTTTGTGTATAATTTAGATTTTTAGATTTGACTATACATGTATTACTTTTAAAAAATAATTAAAACTAATTTATTTTAATTTATTTATTCAATCTAGATCAATTATCTACTAGATTTTATTTATTAACTTAGTTGATTCATATTAACTTGAATGATTAGTATTTTTATTTACTATCCAGTATCTTACAAATCTTGCAAGTACCTTAATGATTCAAATTTAATGTTCTTGCTTGTCCATTAATTACATTTTTTTATTTAGTATGTTTTGAATAATTTAAGTTTTTACAATAATTTAATCAATTTTTACCAAGTTATTGATACCTTGAGTTCAATTAATTTGTCATCCAATTTTTCAAGTGATGAGTATTTTCTTTTAAAGATCAATTTGTTAGAACATAGTTGTTGGTTGTAAGTAGTTGGTTGACTTTTTAGATTTTGATAAGAAGATAGTGTATGTGATGAAGAATATTTTGTATTTAATTGCTATTATTTTTATGTGTAATAAGGCGTGAACACTTGACGATAATGCGAGAAGATATTGATGTTGTTTTTGTTTTAGTGCTAAAATTCCTAGAAGATATGCGGGCGGACAGAGAACGGGCGCAACATCAGACGGATGAATACCGGGCCAAGCTGACTTGAATCAAGGCCCATTGCCACAAATTCGAAAGTACTTGTTTTCCGCCAGTAGAAATGAAGAAGCGGATGAAGCAGATTGCTCAACTACAACTCCAGAGTGCGGGCTCTCCGTCTGAGGGTGAAGGAGCTGGAGACCAAGGTACACCAACAGGACACCGATCGGGAGGTCATCTCTGTCAATTGTATTCTGGGTTACGCTGGAAACAGCATGAGGAGGTAGACATTTTAGATTACCTTTAACCCACCACTTAATACAAATATACATTTTAAATTTATTGTAAATTAGCCAACTTTCTTAAGTATACAATTTTATCTTCTGTTGTACTATATTGTTGCACAATAGTAGATACCGAATCAGCTAATTTTTGGTATTTCCTATTTTTAATTTCAGGAGGACCCGTTTCTGCGTTAGCTAGTGTCAATCTATGGCAAGCTATATCTCGCTGCAATCCATCAAATAGAAACCAAATGCTGGGATGACTACAGTGGAATAAAGAATTCAATGCATTATGAAATCCCTCACAGCAATTCGTTGTTTTCGGTGATTTCTCCAAAGCTGCATCATAATGATTCCACAATTCAATAGAGAACAGCGGATAGAGAACACCCTCAATATATGTGTCAAAAATATATGTCAGTATTTCACTATAATTCTCTTCTTCCGGATAAGTTGCTGCAAGCTTAGTAAATACTGATCTAACTTCATATGGAGGCACAAATGACAATGCTGCTAATGATTTCAGCTTTAGTTTCATATCCAGGTTGTTTTCAAAAGTAGTTTTTAGACCAACAGAACTAATTTTTCTTGTTATACTTTGGGCCAAATGAAAATAACAGCCTCTCATATCAGTCTGTGGAAATGCAATTCTGGCTACATTCATCGCTGCTTTCTCAAAATCTAGTAATATTCTTTCAGGTGCCAAATTTGGTAGCAAGTTCTTTAATATTTCAAACATTTTTTTGTATGTATCTCCGTTTTTATGTATTTTATGTATTATGTGTCTTTGTTCATTTGTTTATATTGCACATTTATTTTGTTATTCATTTGATGACTTAGTCTTGTCTTTGTTAAAAATACTCGTCATTTCCTTGTTTAATTTTAGTAGTCATGTCTTTCTAATTTTTTCTAATTTTTTTATCCAATCACAATTCTGATTAATCAATTTTATCATTTCACCAAATACTCAATTTCGATTGGTCGGTGAGTAAATCTTTTTTTTTGATATTAGGTTTGATATTACATTACTTTTAATTTCACTTTTAGAAAATTTCAAAATATGAACAATCAACAATTCATGACTAAAGAAGAATCGATTTCGCGAAAAAGTAAATTTATTATTTTTATTTTTAAACTTGAATTTATTATTGTTTTAGGAAATGTGTGACTTTTTCATTGGGAGTCCGAAAAAAGCTCGTTTAGGAAACAAACAGCAAAGTAAAATATATTTAATTTTTAAAACATTATTAATATTTTCCTATTAGATGTTTTAGCTTCAACTTCCGCTTCTATTCGATCCAATTTTTTGTCTGTGGATATTGATGAAGAAAGTAAATTAAATTATTATTACTATTCAAAATATTATTATATATTCAGAAAACAATCAAATTATTATGCACAATTCAAATATGATTTCAAATATAAACACATTTAATGAACAATGCCATTCAAAACCCAAACATGCCCAGTATTTCGACAAATGCCAACCAAAAATTATCCAACAAGTCTCGCAGGAAGAAAAAAAAAGAAAAATGTAAGTGTTTTACAATTGAAATATGTGATCGGATAATTTATTTAATAACTACGATATATTTTTTTTTCAAGTAATCTATATTTTAGATTTTATTAGGTTTTTATAAAAAAAATAAAAATAATTATCGATTTATTTTTTAATTATTTTATTTGGAAAAATTTACATTTTAATAATATTTTTGAAAATAAATTTAATAGTAGTTATCAACTGATTAACTTAAATAATTTTATTTCATAATTTTAAAAATATAATTTATTAGTTGTCATTAAAGATATTATTATAAATAAAGATGAAAAATATTTGTAAATCCCATATGCATGACCCTAAACTTAAACGAATATATTGATTTTTATAATCAATATAAAAATCATTTGTCCTATTTTAAAAGCAATAAAAAAATTTTTTCAACATTAATAAAAACATTTAATGAAACAGTTAATTCCGATCAAGAAATTATAACAAATTCTGAGGAAACTGAAATTATTGCACCAGAACCTATAGTAATTACTGAGGTTATAACAATTTCTGATGACGATGAAAATGTTCAAGATGGAGCTGAAGATCATGAGGAAGACCGTGAAGATGGGCCAGAAGATGGTGGAGAAGATCGTGAGGAAGACCATGGAGAAGATGGTGAAAGGCAAATTATATTTCATTAAAAATAACAATCATGTATACAATTAATGTATAGCAAACAGGCATAGTTGAATTTTCTGGGTTCTTTCATGACTCGTAATAAATATCAAGTGACCGAAGATGATTTGAATCGGTCACAGAGTAATAAAATTAAACATTGAAAGATATAATATGAAAAGCATTGAATTACCAGTTCCTATTTTACTTGCATTGAGAAATGCTTTAAACAAACTCGGTCACGCAAAAATTCAATTTGGAGTTAATATGCAATTTATTAAAGATGGGGGCACAAAAACTGCGTGGATTTCAAATAAAGCAACGGAATATTCATAAACATTCCTTGAGCAAACTATTAAAAAATTATACGAAAAAATAAATGTTGGAACTGTTGAGGGAAGCAGTTGGACTGTGAACAAAGTGTTAGAAATAATTTTCACTGTCACAAAATATCATCCAATAAGTAGGCTAAGCGGACATAGCTACTTGAAGACACCAGATACTTTAGCTAATAAGCATGACATAGTTAATATTAAAAAAACAGATAATTTATGCTTTCTTTATAGCATACTTTGTATTAAAAATTTGGATGTAATTCAAACAAATAGGCAACGAGTTGAGAATTATGCAGATTATATGGATCAACTGCTGTATGACGAGGAAGATTTTCCTATGCAGTTATCTAACATAAGGAAACTCGAGCGAATTAATCCAGGACTGGCAATCAATGTTTTCAGTTAAAATTGCACAAATGTTTTGAACATCGATAAAAATGATGAGGAAACCGTTTTTAAACATCCTAATTTGGATATAATACATCGAACTAAAGTAGAGGGCGTAGCACCGATCTATTTGCTAATGTTGGAAGAAGGTGAAAAGTTTCATTATACTGCTGTTACTAATCTGCAGTGGTTAATGAATTGCCATGAGAGCGAAGATTGCCCAGTTCGGATTCAGTCCAAATCGTGCGAAACATGTCTGAATGGATTTAGAAAAGATATGGCTTTTGAAAAACACAAAGCAATTTGCAGCAAAAATATACTCGGTACTACAATGTACACGATGCCTCAAAATAAAGATTTGGTATTTAGTGATTGGTCCAAAACAGTCACTCCCCCATACGTTATTTACGCCGATTTCCAGGCGATCTTACCAAATGATGAAAGACATTAAATTCATTTACCAATAGCAGCGGGGCTGTTGTTGATAAATTATTTCACTTGGATAAGTCAATATCATCAATTCATCAGTGTATTGTGGAGTTTTTGGCAAAAATCGAACAACTGGGGCAGCAAGTAGTTTTGCCATACTATTATAGAAACGCAAGGAAAACAATGATAATGTCAGCAGCTGAACTGATCGAATATAATAGGGCGCGAGTGTGTTATCTGTGCAATAAAAGAAGATATTTAATCAGAGATCATGACCATTTTACTGCAATTTATCAAGACAAATAAGATATTTATTACTGGTAGTATTTCATAATCTGAAAGGATATGACTTACACCATATTTTGAAATACGGGCTCAATGAATTTACACATTGGTCTTTAAATTGTATTCCAACGGAAAATTTTTTATCATTGATGGTGAGAATAAAAAACTTAACCGTGCGCTTCATTGACAGTTTGCAGTTTGTCAATGATTCGTTGGCAAAGGCGGTTAAGACATTGAGTGGATTACCGTTAACTCGTTCAGTATTTGGTGGAACATTGGTAGAAACAAAAGGGATTTTCCCTTATAATCATGCGAAAAGCTAAAGCGACATTTTGGAAAACACGACGGAATTGCCACCGATTTTGGAAAAAGTAACACAAGAAGAATATCAGAAAGCAGATGAAAATTTGGGAAGAAACCGGTTGTCAAAATTTACTGGATTACATGAAAATATATTTAAAGCTGGACGTGTATTTACTGGCCGATGTACTCCAGCAGTTTCGAGCAAGATCAATAGCGCACAATAAATTGAAGCCACTAAATTTCTTTGGTATTCCCGGAATGAGTTGGGCATCGGCACTCATGACGTTAAGGGAACCCATAAAGCATTTAGTCGACATCGAAATATACAATTTTTTCAATGGTGGTATACGTGGTGGTCTCACATTTGTGAATAATTTCCCTATTTCAGCCATGGCATTTGTTTTCAGAGATGGTAATATTTTTTGATCATTCATTATCACATCTTTAGCAGTTTTCATTCCAAAACTACCAAGACGTTTAAGAATTGGAAGTGCAAATCTACCAATGGTTCGCAACCAGCCAGATCCATACTGTTTCCCGCTAAAATATGGTAAATCTCCACCTGTTTGACTACCACTTTACATACTAATAATCGCTATTTTTCGAAAATGTAGAGTTAGATGAGTTTTTGTATCTTTTGTATCATCGCGTATATTTATTTCTATATTGTTTATACATGAGGTTGAAGTAGTTAAATACATGGATTTTCAATTTGAATTTGCACAACTTCATCCTGTTCATATTTTTCAATCCAAACAGATTTCAATAGGGGAACATTTGAATCACCGACAATAATAGGATCTGTTATATTTGTATAAATGAATAATTGTTGATGAAGTTTAATTATTTTTGTTAATTTTAGAATATTCTATTTTACCCTTTTAAGGATTTTAATGGCAATTTTAGTGCCATAATTTTTATTTTTTAATTATTTTTTTTAAATTTGCCTCCATGATGGTTTTGGGCATTTCCAGAACATTCCATATTAAATTAAAGTTAATTTTTATTTTAATGTTGTTTTTTCTGAATTCTATTTCTGGATTTTTATTTTTACAATTAATTTATTTATTTTCATTAACTTTAGTTGATTTTCATGGCTTACATGATGGATTTCGCCATTTTTATGAATTGTTCTGGAATTTTATCTAGAATTTAGCATTTCTATTATCTTTTGACTTTATTCAAGTCTGTTTTTTTTGTATTTTTATGTTTCTCTGTTGTTTGAGTCAATTTTCTTGCATTTGTTAGATTTTATTTTAATTTCCATGTTTTTATTTTTTGTTAGTTTCTCCTAACTATTATTGTTTATGTTTGCTATTTAACTAAACTTATTGCTAGGTGTGCATGTTGTGTACCACCACATTTTGTCACATTTACGAGCTTTTTTGGGTCTAGATATCAGTTCTAGCCCAACATGATACAATTACTTGTTGATGATAAATTGATGCTTTATGATGATGATGATTTACAACCAATTACAATTGGTAAATAACTTGGTGAGTGTTTGGTGTATTAGAATGCGAGACAATTCTGATTAATTTTTGCATGCATGCATGAATGTGTGCAATTGTTTATTTTTTAATTTAATTAATTTAATTAATCAAAATTCTATTTTTTATTAATTTTTAAGATTTATTTTTATAATTCTATAATTTAAATAGTTTTTGCTAATTTTAATTTAGTTTTACAAGTTCTATTTAAATAAGTTTAGTTAATTTTATTTTAGTTTCATTGATTTAACTTAAATTTGATTTTATAAATTTTTATAATTTATCTAATTTTACTACTTTTATTCTACTTTTTATCATTTCACCAGTTTACTAGATAATTTATTTTAAATTTTAAATTTATGTATTTAGATATTATGTTTGGTGCTTTATGTTTGCTATTTAACTAAACTTATTGCTAGGTGTGCATATTGTGTACCACCAAATTTTGTCAGATATACGAGCTTTTTGAGTCTAGATATCAGTTCTAGCCCAATATGATGCTTATAGCTTAAACCGTAACAGGAAAAAAGTCCATTTTAAATTTTATATTAATTTTCTCGACGAATTTCAAAGATTTATAGCTCATTCGATTCACAACAACCCACTCTACAGATGAATTTTATAAATGAACCATAAATTATAAATCGTAGTTAGAATCCTAAATTCATATTTAAAAATTTACGAGCTACAAAGTTAAATATTAAAAACAATAAAAAATTATTACACCTTTTTGATTTTGATTAAAGTTTTATACAGTTTGTTGGTAAGAATTGCATAAAATAGAATAGTAATAATTCTACAAATTATTGTCCAGATTTTATATTATTTATGTGGATTTTAATGGCAAAATTATTTCAAAAAAGGTAAGTTATTTTTAATTTTGAAATTTATTAAATAATTATAAATAATGAATTTTAGCAATAATTTTATTATCTTAAAAATGGGCTTATCTTTCTAAGATAGTGTATTTTATCGATTGTTTGCATGTTTGATTTATTATAGAAATTTTTTCCTTTGTGATTTAAAAAAAAGGGAGATTTAAACAAGTTTTTGATTTTATTATAATTTTTAATAATATTTTCCTTGAATTTACTGAATTCATATTCTATTTGGGAAAAATTATTTTCGAGGTTTATTTTATTCTTTTCATTTATAATATTAAAATTTTCATCATAAATATATTCTTTTTCAATATTTAAATTATTAAACTTTTTATAATTATTATTATATTTAGAATTATTATAATTTTCACCATATTTGAAAGTCGTCTTCATTAATGTCTTCATATTATTCATTAATCGATCTTTATAGGAAGCTTTTTCAAAAGGTCTGTTTCTATTAGAGAGATGGTAGTTTTCAGTATAGTTTTTATGGTCTTCAGTACGTGAATAAAGAAAATGATTTTCAGAGTTCAAGGTATTTTCGGGGAATAGTTCACCTTATATAATCTCTCTAAATCGTTTATGAGTGGTTGAGATTGTGTAGTTCGTGTAAATAGTTTGTGTATAGTTACGATCACGAAAAAGATCGCCTCTATACCAATTTCGGAAGAATACAAAGCCTTTCCGGGTCATCACCAGCCAGCGAACCCAATTCAATCTGAAGATAAAGTCTGTAGGAGTTGCGTGAACGACCTCTTATCTCCCACGATATCTGACGTTCGCATCACATGTGTCAGCCAAGTGTACCCTTAAATCCGGTCCCTTCTCCGGTACTAAAGAAGACTCTTAAGCGCCGCCAACCAACGCGGGCCGAACGGAATAAAAAACAAAAGTTGCTTCAAGCTGAGCGAGAAACGAAACTAGTAGTCGAAGCCATACAGATGCATCAACAGGCGCCCACCGAAATAACAGCGTTATCGCAGTTTCCGTTCCGTCTAATTCCGTCATCCAGTACTGACAGGGAAGAGAATGCGAGAGACTTCTTCGACCTCGACACGATTTTCGCAGAAGCTTCCCCATCGACTGTGTGATAATACGTATGAAATCTGAACTGTTGATGTCGAACGAATGAGCTAACTGTTACGGAATTTTCTTCGCATAAGTCCGATGTATTGCAGTGACCTATGAGGCGTATTTGTGTGTTATGTGATGGGCTATGCTATTAAATGTGTTCGAATAAATGTTGAGTTACGCAGAGGTGGTAGTTCTGTTTTTCCGAAATTTTTCTGTAGTGTTGTTAAACCGAGTAAAAGTGAATGGGTAATTAATAATGAAGCCAAATAACCTTGATTCGAATAATGAACGTAAGTCCTTCTATCGTCCGTCAGGAAACGGAGAAGTCGAGATAGGGTGAAGGAGTAGTCCTAAGGCAGGGGCTCACCTGCTTCATCTTATTCCGCCATTATGGCACAGCACCAACATGATGGAAATCATGGGTGTCATGGTGAGAAAATAGTCATGTGGGTTCTTGATTAACAGTCGACTAATGGTGTATGTTTGTTTTTTTTTATTTGACCGTCATCCCCTGGTAACGAGTGAACGTTTGTTGACCTTGTCGACTACCCAACAAAGTTGATAAGCCGTTACATGGTAGACCAAGAAATATGCGATCGGCTACCATTATATCAAGAGTTAATCATGAAAACAATGTTCTTAGAAAAAATTTCGAAAGGAGACATCATATCGCTGTAAGGAATTCCTTACTTTACACTAGAAATTAAATATTAAAACCATAATTTATTTATATTTATTTAAAGCCTATTTTATTAAGTTCTAAACCATTTTAACCTTGATTAATATTTTAATATAGTCATGATCAATAATTTTATTTTTAAAATTCTCAGCTTAGGCCCATTTGGTTTTATTTAATATTTTCTGTTTTAAATATTTTGATATTATGATAAATTAAACTCATGTAATAATACAAAACATGCCATTCACCGTAGCTGTTTTAAACTCGGTATTAAACATTTCTAAGTTTCATCTGTATTAACTTGAAATATTTATAATATTATATATAATAATATAATTTTAGTAATTTTTGAGGGAACACCAGACCCAATACTAACAGCAGGCCGTTTATTATTATTATTATTATTATTATTATTATTTACAAAAGAACTTATCACAGAAGGATTTATTACCGATGAACTTATCACAGAAGGATTTATTACCGATGAACTTATCACAGAAGGATTTATTACCGATGAACTTATCACAGTCGAATTTATCGCAGTTTGTTTATTTATAGAAGGTGAATTTAACACAGACGAATTTGGAACAAAGGATGGATTATTATGTTGTGTTTTCTTATGTGTAGGTCGCGCTTTATTATTTTGTGTTTGCTTATGTGTAGGTCGCGCTTTATCTACTGTTCGTGTTGGTTTGCTTTTTAATATACTAAAAAGCTTTTTTTTACTAATTCTAAATTGATTTAAATGTCTTTTATGTATCTTAAAAAAGGATTTATATTTTATATCCTGACAAGTCTCGCATATGGGGCATAAATAGTAGTTTACGCCATAGAATTTATGGCCATAGTATTTTTTCATATTCTTATGACATTTATTTGAATGTCCAAGTGAGGACATACAGTATTGAGGGTATAATCTACCTATTAACAATAAAGTTATTTAAAAACTGTATATATATATATATATATATATATATATATATATATATATATATATATATATATATATATATATATATATATATATATATATATAATTCAATAATAACTAATCGTTATTAGTTATTCTATTTTATAATCGAATAATTATAAAATAGAATAACTGATAACATTCCTATGTTATATCAATTATTATTATTATTATTATTAATATTATTATTATAAAGAAATGTAGTCACATGCTCACTGCAACATACATTAGATATGGGGCAATATTATTATTATTATTATTATTATTATTATTATTATTATTATTATTATTATTATTATTATTATTATTATTAATATTATTATTATAAAGAAATGTAGTCGCATGCTCACTGCAACATACATTAGATATGGGGCAATATTATTATTATTAGGGTTGTTAATATCGGTTTTTCGAGCAATCCGATTATCGTTTGTATAAATCCGATTTTAAACCGATTATCGTTTGCACTTTGCATAACCAAAGCTACTTACATTATTACTATTCACGCACGTGTATAGTATAATTAGTTTTATTCAAAGTTTATACCACACACAAGGAGAATATGAACTGACTGTTTATGTAGAAAGTTAAAGCATATAAGTAAATTTGTTTTCAATTTCTTCGGTAATTTTCCCTGTATATACTAAAGTATAAATCAAAATAAAACTTTCCGGTGCTGCGGCGGCCTTATTTTAAAATTAAACATAAACATATCGAAACCATAGATATCAAAAACAAAGATTCCAAAGTGTAAACATTTAAAAGTAAGTACTAAATTCGATTTTATTTTTAAATATCAGACAAGTCCTGGTTCATATTCAAAAAGACCAAAGATTCTGCATGATCTGGAAGGAGCCGGTTACGAAGCTTGGTTATCAGACGTCCAGTGGCCGAAAATAATCGTTCCGATTGCACTGAGGTTGCAGGAATGCATAAGAACTTCCGGGCAAGAATAGCTGTTTTGGGGAAAAGTTTCATATTATGTTTCCACCACTCCAGGGCTGTTTCACTTGAGTTTGTCGACCATGATGATTTGACGTAATATTCAAAGTCGGATTCCTCTGGCGCCTGTTGTGCTGCACTATCACCAAGGAGAAACATAACTGCATCATGATTTGGGCACAGTACCTGTCAGGGGCTGTATAAAACAAATCAGCGGTTGCCGATTATGGACATCAACTGACAAATAACTGGTCAGTCGGTGAGATATGTTGGAATACTAGAGCAACCTCTTGCCGTTGTTACAGGAATGGGATAATTGAAAAGATTGACTCATGTACAAACACGTTGTAAGGAGTTTTGACGAGTTGAAAAAAACTGCCCCTTTCTGTCGGTAAAATTGAATGGATACAGTAGTAAACAATGAACAAAATTAAATTCCCGGCATTCAATTTATCTGTATAATATGTAAAAGACAAACAAAACCGATTATCGTTTTGTGAAATAAAGAAACCGATAATCGTTTTCAAAATCGAAAATCGGATTTCCGATTTTCGTTTAACAACCCTAATTATTATTATTATTATTATTATTATTATTATTATTATTATTATTATTATTATTATTATTATTATTATTATTATTTCTAAACTTAAATAAAAATAACATTCTCTAGATTAGTTAGAATCATTAATTTCATATAATTTTTATCATGTTTCATATAAATTTCATCATGTTTCATATAAATTTCAGCATTTTTCATATAATTTTCATCATGTTTCATATAAATTTCAGCATTTTTCATATAATTTTCATCATGTTTCATATTCTATTACAGCCTGGGGCGACGGTCTATCAAATATACATAATTCAGATTTACCACAAATCATTTTGCAAATATAGTTCCATGTCCTTTCATTCGTTTGTTTATACGTGATATTCTATGTCTTTTACGTTTTGGAGCATGAGCTGGAGCTGGAGGTTTTTCTTTTTGAAACATACCTGCAACCCCGGGTAAAACTTTCCCTAATTCAGCTAAAGCATTTGATTTTAGAGATGGTAATATTTTCTGTTCATTCATAATAACATCTTTTGCAGTTTTCATACCAAAACTACCAATACGTTTAAGAATAGGCAGGGCAAATCTACCAATTGTTCTCAACCATCCTGATCCGTACTGTTTACCAATAAAATATGGTAATTCACCACCAGATTGGCTACCACTATACATACTAATAATATCAGAATTAGCCATTTATTTTACGAAAATGTAATGTCAAATGAGTTTTTGAGCCTTTTGGAAATTCGATTAATTGACCAGAATCATCTCTTATATTTATTTCTATATTGTTTATACAAGATGTTGAAACAGGTAGATACATGGGATTTTCTACATTGATTTGTACAACTTCATCTTGATCATGTTTTTCAATCCATATAGATTTCATTAAAGGAACACTAGAATCGCCAACAATAACTGGTTCAACGATATTACTGTAAATGAACATTTGCTGATGATGTTTAAGGATTTTCGGTTTGTTTGTTCCTTCACAAATTTGATCATTTTGTGTACATATCGGTTTAGTCAATCCTAATGTTTTTGTCAAATTTGAGTCAAATTTAACTTGACTAAGATTAGAATTTATACTAAATCTAAATACTTTATCTTTTTGAAGCTCAAAAACTGTTAAAATATCACTACAATTGTCACCTAAATAAGTTTGTAATTGTTCGAGGTCTGTAATATATAAATTATCTTTAAAAGTATATGCATGCTCTGTTATTTCAATGTATGATAGCTTAAATTTGAATTCCACTAAATTATTAGTTTTCGGAAGTGTAGAGAGATTTATTTTGACTGTATCATTAAATACATTACGTAAATCAGTAAATCCAAGACGTTTAGCATCAGCCATTGTAGAAAATACAATTTCGAATGGCTTATTCAAGCAATTCATGTATAAATATTGACCATCATCATAAATTATTGGTTTCCTTGATTTTGATGAACTCGTCAAGTTATAACTATCTTTATCAATAAGAACACTAATATATTCCGTTACTGTTACTTTCTTATTATATTCAATAACGGATTTGCTATAGATCGGGAATAAATTGTATACAAATGTAAAATCCAACAGAGCAACTTCCCAGTCATTATCCAAATAGATGGGGTTTTGGAGTTCGATGATGAATTTGCTTGCTTGATTGTCTGGATGAATTAATGGACAACTATTGCTCGGCAAAATAGTATAAAAATTCACTTTACTAGGTCTTTTGCTGATATCCATGACGGGTTTTGATAACCATGCCATTTGACATAGTATTGTTTATCCTTACCGACCTTTTTAGTTTTCAATATTTTTTGAATTCTAAATACTTTTGGGGGAGGAATGACTTGTAATTCCTGCTCATAAAATTTCCCCTGTACAATATTATTATCATTGTCTTTGATGACATACATTACAGGATTCTGTTTAGTATTTATTTTTGAAATTACAAAGACTTCATCACTCCAATTTGTATCAAAATTTTTAATAAATGGTGATGCACTAATTTTACTAATTCTAACATGGTCACCGACTTTATATTTAGGTTTTGCAATTTTTACAGATTTCTTAGAATAGAATGTTTTTGATGTAATATCAACCGGTCTCAATCCATTCAGTCCTCGATGTGATGAATGATTATAACTTGTTATTATTTTCGGTAAAGCATTTACCCATTTTTTATTACCTTGATGCACGAACAATTTCTTTAATCGATCTCTCAATGTTCGATTAAATCTTTCAACATGGGCAGCTTTGTATTGAGAATGTACCGAGTAGTGATTTATTTTCAGTTTATCGAGGATTTGCTTAACTTTACTATTGTAGAATTCTTTACCTAAACTAATAATAATAATAATAATAATTATAATAATAATTATAATAATAATACTAATAATAATAATAATAATAATAATAATAATAATAATAATAATAATAATAATAATAATAATAATAATAATAATAATAATAATAATAATAATAATAATAATAATAATAATAATAATACCTAAATCTGTTTGCAAGTTATTAGGATGTCCGTCTTTAAATAAAATATTAATTGCCTTGGACATTTCTTCTGCGGACTTTGCCTTGACTGGTATTGCTCGTGCAAACCTGCTGTATACATTAATACATGTTAAAATATATTTATTCCCATTGTTAATTTTCGAATAAGGTATCATCTCCATCAAATCCATTTGCCATAAATCGTCAATACCAAATGTTTTATAGGCTCTTGTTGGAAATCTTTTCCGCATTGGTTTGTTCAAACTGTACGCAAGCTGATCTGATAACCACTTCTGGGTTTCTTTTTTCGAATTCGGAACTCTTTTGTTTAATTTTGCCACTCCACCGAAACCGGCTTCGTCTTCGGGGTTCGTCCAAATCTTCTCCATTACAACAAGAAGATTTAAAATTAAATTTAATGTCGGGCAATGAAGGATTAGCACCCATTGTTTATGTTTGTGTAACTCCACCTAATAATGATAATGCCAGAGGTATTAATGCGCCAATAAATCCACCTTGTTGTTTATATATAATTTTTCTCATTTGCTTACGATTTTTATTATTTACTAAAGATAACAATGGTTTCCTATGTTTGCTCAATAAATGCTTTTTTGATTTACTGATTTTAATTTTGCCTTTGACTACTTTAAGTATAATATTGAGTAAATCATCGACAACAAAATTTGGGAATGATTGCAATATATTCATTCTTTTCATACTCGGGGCCTTTAACAATGCATTAAAAAATGGAAAACTGCGATGATTTTTAACTACTTTTTTACCGTTTTTACGGGTTTTACGGGTTTTACGTTTAGGTTTAGGATTTTTCGAAATAAGATTCATTGCAGAGAAATTTTCAGTTACAAGTTTTTTAGATGGTGTATAACTAGTTGTTGGTGGAACTTTAATAGTCTTTCTAATACCTTTTCTTAATTTCTTAATATTTTTCACCCTTGCTTTTAGAAACATTATTATTCATAGAGGTTTTCAACTTTGTTTATAAACCATGGCACCTTTTGGGTTGAAAATATCTGTTTTTACACGTAAATCATCGGGACATTGTTGTGTGAAATCAAGAAATATATATCCATGAGGTATTTTTGTAGCATCTTGAAATGCACTGATAAGAAAATTACGATTGTTAGGGTATGCTTGACGTGCAAGAAAATCAATCACTGTTGCATCTCTAGGATTCTTGAAAATAACTAAATATTGTACATTTAAATTACGTGTTCGATGTGCCCCACCTTGATGAAATAGATTTTGTGTTATGAAAATAACTGTTACACCGACATGTCTGCTGGTCTTTGTAAATAAATTATTAAAATCTTTTTCTTTATTAGCTTCTTGATACAAATCATCGATAATAATGACATCGCCTTTCTTTAATCGGCTGGACCAGTTTTTATCGAATCCCTTTACTATTTTCATGTTTTTTAATTTACAGAAACTTGATTGAGTTAATCCATGTTCTTCATCAGCACCCCTATGCCAATAAATCCTGTTGAATTTTGATTTGAATAAATTTGAATTTAGTAATTTACAAACAAATAATGTTTTTCCACTACCACTCGGACCAACGATTTGGTATACTGCATCATTTCTTAATTCCATTTCAAAAATTTTATATATGTATAATTGTTTATATTCAATGATTTAATGAACTCGTGCTCAATTTGTATATAAAGACTAATTTTCATAAATGATTTAATAATGTTAGCAAATATAAATTATCGAGGAAATTTTGATGTATCGAATATGAGGTTCCCACCAGGGAAACCCCAGCAAATTATCGATAGAAGCGGGAAATATCCGATAATATTTTTCAAGACTGGTAAATGTCGAATCATGGGATGTAAGAAACCTTGGGATATTAATAAATTACAATATCGAATAAATAATATTAAAATCCAATCAATTACCGTTACTATGGATATGGGACATAGTATCAATCTATATAACATGTCGAAAAAATGTGATTGTATGTTTGAACCGGAATTGTTTCCGGCACTAAGACTATTAAAATATAACCCTATATGTGTCAATGTGTTTGCTAGTGGAAAGGTTGTCATGTTGGGGTTGAGAAATTTGGAGTATAGAGAATTTGTTGACAATGTTCGAAATGAAATAATTTCATTGGTCGATTTCTAATTGGTCGATTTCTAATTGGTTAATTTCTTATTGGTTATTGATTGATTTAAACAAACGGTTTTTGTTTAGAATTCATTTTTTCAACATCATGTACAAATTACCAAGCTCTGCAACCCTCATGAAGGATATTGACGATTCCGGTAAATTTAAAATTTTTATTTTCACATTATTTACTATTTATTATTTTAGAAAAATATTTAAAAGTTATGATCGATAGGATAAAATATTATTATCCGCAAATTATTGAAATTATAAAGGATAGAGAAGCAGAAATAATTCCGGACCTCATTTTCTACACAACTCAAATTAGAATAATGGAGGTATTTCACCAGTTCCTGTGGGATATAAAGATAAACAGAACCATCAAACAAATGGAGCCAGAGTACCAGTGCATCATCGGATGCTCATGTTGTGCCGATCGACATCGGCGATATGTCGAATGGGAGTTAGTGAAAACTCTGAGAAGGTTTCACTACTCCCGGATTGTTGATTTGGGTTATCAATAAATGTATTTCGTGTTTGAATTGTGTTTTTTCTTTATATTTAAAATAGTAATAATATAAATAATAATAGAAATAGTAATAATAATAATAATAATAATAGAAATAGTAATAATAGTAATAATAATAGTAATAGAAATAATAGTAATAGTAATAATAATAATAATAAAACATTAATAATAAAACATTAATAGAACATAAATGCAGCATTAATGCAAATGACCTGCAA
This sequence comes from Schmidtea polychroa, assembly GCA_959609185.1. Lineage (NCBI taxonomy): Eukaryota > Metazoa > Platyhelminthes > Tricladida > Dugesiidae > Schmidtea > Schmidtea polychroa. The sequence goes on along the minus strand of CAUHTR010002013.1, from coordinate 588 downwards.
TTTTAAACAAAGACATGCTGTAATCTGATTGGTTGATAGACATGAGTCAAAGGTATAAAAACCCTGTAACATTTAAATTTATTCATTATTCACGATGACCAAGAAAATTTCAAGCACCGAAAAACCAAAAGAAATGGTACAACCAGTTCAAATGTTCCACAACTACAAAATGTATTTTTTGAAAGAAGAAATCAATATGAAATTGGTTGCACCAGTCAAGCTAATTCCGACTAAATTCGAATTCTTATCCGGCACGCTTTCAATGATTGATGTCAAAACTATTGATGATGTTTTTAAACGGATAGATTCGAATCTATCGTGTAATCAACATGCATGGTTCAACAATAGATATGCAAGATTTTATGATGCTTTTGATGAAATCAGTTTCAAAGAAAATGAAAATTGGTATATAACAATAGCAATCCAGGGATATAAAGTTGATAATAATGATGTATATTCTCCTATTTGGAAAATTATGTCTGCTAGACCTTTCACAAATATTTTAATGTTATATTTAATAAATGTATTAGTCAGATTTGTTTTTCTCTTTATTAATTGCAACATAAATGCAAATGACATGCAAAATTA
>CAUHTR010002011.1:0-12711 GCA_959609185.1 Schmidtea polychroa | reverse complement strand
TAATAATTTCAAATTTTTTTCTTTAGATATTTTGTCCTGTCACCATTTCATTTAATATCACAAAATATGTACTTTGAAAGAACAATATATAAATTATGATTCCATAATATGGACATATAAGAAATATTTAATATCAAATCATTTTAATAGTTTATTCTACAATATAGATATACATGAAATAATTGAAGTAGATACTATCAAGTTATCTTGGTAGAATACAATTATAAATATTAAATAATTAAAAAAAATTTTGACATTTCAAAATTAAAATGATTTAAATTTAAAACAACAAAATAGAAGCTGCATCAAGATGTTGAGGTTTTAAAGTAAATTATTAAATTATGCAGTTCAGATTAAAAGGAAAACCGAAATTGAATGGCGGTCAAGCAGAGAAGCAATGGCAAATAAAGAGATGATAAAAACAGAACTATAAAAGGGTACAATCAGACACGAAATGAGAAAAATGCGCAGACCTGAGGAAGTGGAATCAGTGCTCGAAGTGGAACAAAATATGTGCCGGGATAGGCATGCTGTGGCACCCGGGATTCCAGGCTTTTATGCAGAAATTTTCAGTTGGGGGTGTTGCAAAACTTTGGGGGGTGTCCAACAAATTTTTTTTTGGGGGGGGGGGTGTCCACTCATTTCATCATAAGTTTCAGGGGGTGTACCTGTTTTAATGTGGGGGGGGGTGTCAAACAATTTTGGGGGGTGGGTAAATCCCTGCGGGATTCTCATTTTTAACCAAGCAAAATGACAGAGATTTTTTGCATGTGTAAATTTGTCTGATAAATAATCGGAAATTTTGTTTCAAATATAAAGCGTCAACGTCTTACTCTGATAGTCCTTTTGGTAATAGCCCATTTTCTCACATTACCTCAAAAAAACTGCAAATTCACTTAACTTTCTACGTGCTTTTATTCAACATTTAATTACAGTAAAATATATTAAAGAACTGGTAGCACTAAATGCTGTCAAACATGTTGAGAACATATCGTCAACAGAGTGGGAATAACACTAACAAACCCTCATAACTTGCAGAGAGAGTACATTGATGTTTCGCTAACGGGATCATCACGGACAATTCGCGATAGGCAGTTCTTTTCGTCTGCATGTCTGTGGCCACTGGTTAGCCAACTTTGCACATAAGCAGAGGGCTTCCATAATCTTAATGGGGGACCCACAAGGCGAATCATCATTAGTGCAGAAGCACGCGATATGGATAAGCTTGAGCGGCAGTCAGTAACAATTAGATTCATGGCACTGAACCCACGTTCACACTCGGCAGTTGATACAGGAATGCATTCTATTGTACGGAGAAGTGGCAGCAGTTGTTGTGAAATGCGCTTGCCACCATTTTCAATAAATTCCCGCATCCCCTGGAGAGAGCTAGCAGTGTCGATTTTGAATCGGGTGCAAAGCGCCCGGATACTGTCATCACCGTATAAAATATCCATTGAATCCGGCCAGAAGGATGGGTATAACACTTTAAGGTGATTGTAAAGCAGCGTGTTCGTAGAATGTGCGGATGTTACGTTGCTGGAATGATGTGTTGGGAGAAGTCGCGATTCCAGATTGTCTCGTAAGGCTTGGAAAAACCGATTAGCATTAATGAGTACATCGCATTTGCTGCCCTCGTGCAGGGTAATTCCTTTGAACGCTGGTTTTTCAGAGATTTCACACAAATGCTCTCCTCTTCCTTTTTTTAGGGACTCTAGGACAAGCAGCTCACGGTTGATGAGTTTGTGTGCCTCTGGAATGCTCATGTCCCGGCGCTGTAGAGAAAGTGAAAGGTCTGCTAGCTCTTGTAAGCCATCGTACATCACAGCTAAATTGTGCACAAAAGTGAAAGTAGATAACCGTAGAGAAAGGCCAATGTAGGTAGCCTGCTCTCGTTTATCTCTGGATGGATCTATGGCAGCCTGTTGAAAGTGATAATAGAGAGCTGGATAATTTTCCCATACTGCTTTCATTGTCCGCACGCTTGATGCCACCCAACGTGTACTTAATATTCGTCCAATCGAAAGCAGTTGCTGTCCAAGTGAATTTGCTACATCGTGCAATTCCCGTTGATTTTTAGGTGAGGCATGATACAAACTGTACAGTTTATCCATAAAACAACGGAAATTGTTTACTCCACAAACCTCTTCTACAGTATCTCCGACTCCCAATTCTAAACGGTGTGCCGCACAGTGCCAGATAACAACGTGGGAGAATTTCCTCACAATAAGTGCACCAACTCCAGCGCGACGTCCCAACATAACTGAAGCGCCATCACAGCAAAAGCCAATCCAATTTTCAGTGAGATAAGCTTCACCAATACCGTGCTTCTCCAAAGAAACTAGAAGATCTTGAAATATAACTTGGGATGTCGTTCCATTCAATTCAATTAAATCCAGGAAGACAGTATTGACCTCATGGTGCAAGACGCAGCGAATGTAAATTATCAACGTAGCTTTTTGGCTAAGTGAGGTCGATTCATCAATGAGGATAGATATCTTGGCATTCTGACTAATGATTTCCTCCAACATCCTTTTACGCATCTCTTTTGCAATGTGGTCAATTATATTGGCGCATGCATGATCGCTGTGGAGAATCCTTCCCATGTCTATTCCATTGAGCCGTTGCAAGTCGATTTCCATCTCCATGTCCGAAAAAGGCCTGTTTAACTTGGCCTGTTTATATGCCGTTCGGAAAACTCTTTCAGTAGATGCCTCATAAGCTTTACAATGAATAGTTGCCAGATTTTCCATAATCGCAGATTTCTGAGTATTCAATATCATACATGCTGTCTTATGTGCTGAGCTATTCAAGTGATCAAGCATCTTTTTGCGGAGAGACTGTTGCTGCTTTGCAAGAGTGTCACCATAGTGTGTAACATTTGCCGACATCCATTCCTCTGACATTTTGACGCCACGACTTTTATGCGGACCAAGCAATTTCACCTTGTGACACGTGGAACATCCTAAATTCTTAGCAGAAACAATCAGCCAATCATATTTGCTTTTGTATTTCAGCCAGGTTTCCACTGTCCAACAATCAGGTATAGATGGAGAATCACGTTGCACTGTCTCAGAGTCATTGGGGATAATGGTGATTGACGATGACACACTAGAAGTAGATGGAGAATCACGTTGCACTGTCTCAGAGTCATTGGGGATAATGGTGATTGACGATGACACACTAGAAGTAGATGGAGAATCACGTTGCACTGTCTCAGAGTCATTGGGGATAATGGTGATTGACGATGACACACTAGAAGTAGATGGAGAATCACGTTGCACTGTCTCAGAGTCATTGGGGATAATGGTGATTGACGATGACACACTAGAAGTAGATGGAGAATCACGTTGCACTGTCTCAGAGTCATTGGGGATAATGGTGATTGACGATGACACACTAGAAGTAGATGGAGAATCACTTCGTTGCATTTTCAGAGCCTTCGGCTTAAAAAAATCATCAATCCGTTTCACTCGTTTAAGAGACATGAGTAACTCAGACAAAAGGCTCACAAGCAATAGTGTCAATAGAGAATGTGAGTGGACAGTCCAAATGTGTGAGATAAGAATAGAGGGATAGAAAGAGCTAGACTATGTGGTCGTGATTATGAGTTGCTATTAATTTAATTGGTCCATTTCATAGACACAAAATACGTAATAACACACCCTTTGTGTAAGCTACGCAGTGCCCGTGACAAGAAACTCATGCCTACACTTTCACACACACACCTTTAATACATCAAAACTCATACTATATACAGTGGATAAGAAGTACGATAAAGGCATTGAAGCGGTCCTATCTCTTACATATTGTGATTGTCAATATGTGCATGTGTATGTATATCTGCGTAACACATATATGTTTTCTTATCACGTTAATTATAACAGCTCTCTGCATGTGAAATCATGCACACATTATATATAGAGGGGGTCGCAGTATAAATAACTCAACAAACAACTTGCTGGTTTAACTAAAATAAATAAGAGAATATACCTACCTATCCATTACTGCTGCTTGGGAAATTCTTAATTGAATAGAGAATAGAGAATAAAGAATATATATATACATACATATATGGATGTACTATGTGTGACTTTAATTGCAGTATTTGTGTGCCTATAAAATGAAATAAGTACCGGGATAAACCTATAGATTATATGAAATGAAGTGCCGGGATGCAATTCCGCCTACATAATCAATGCCGGGATAATATCCCGGCTATCCCGCCTCACTTCGAGCACTGAGTGGAATAAAATGAAAAGTTATCGAAATTGAAGCTGGAAAACAGGATAGGGATAAATTAGGGGATGGTGAAGAAGACAGTGAGTAAGAAATTGTTAGAAAATATTTAGAAAGGGTCGTAAAACAGACAAATGTGAAAAAAACGTAAAATATTAATTAATTAATTAATTAATTGGCTAATGGGAAACCCGAGCACGGCATCTTGGAAGGGTAACCAAACGAGTAATTCAGAGGGCAATTACCCAAACAGCCGGATAAACGAGGGAAAACAAAAGAAGGGGAATAACGAAGGTTGTCAACAGAAATAGAATGATAACCAAAGAAGTCAAAACCAATTAGGTTAAAAATGGGGCAATTACAATGACTATGTGAGTATATAAAGAAACTTAAAATTCACATAATCGGCGGTAGCCTTAGGTAGGGAAGAAGAAACAGACGATAGGATTTCGAGGAATTAAATAAAAGAAGAAAAGAATTATAAGAGGAATCGAGGAGTCGGAAAAGAATATTAAAAGAGTTCGATTCAGAGAGCGGAATCAAAAAAAAAGGTGAAACTTATTTTTAAATCGTACAAGGTTGAGACCTTCCAGAGCGGAGTTCGATCGGAAATTGTAAGAAAATTGTGGTTAAATAAAAGTATCGTTATTTATCGAGAATTGTAAATTTTCTATAAAACAAATAATCGTTGGGAGTTGTGATTATTAATTTTTGGAACATGTGGAGTCAGAGTAACCAACGGTTGATTTTTGATATCATAAAACCTGACAAGGAGAATCATCTAAACTAACTACACAATTGTTAAATCAGTCTGCAGATGGTACCACAGAAGTTGACAGTGAGTATTTGGTGGTACAGATCCTGCTTGAATGTTGTATTGATAGAACAGTTGGCCAGAATTTAACAAATTTACAAATTCGAACTTTCTAGGTAAAGACGGTCATAATATCCAAGAAAACTAGCAAAATGAAAATACTGCATCACGATAACTTTTCAACATCCTCCTAAACGGCTTGCAATATCAAACTATAATACGACCGAGTTAGTAATGTATGATACTGACAACAATTTGAGATGGGATTTTTCTTTAAATTCAGACTCTGAAGGCAGACGTTTTAGTAAGTAGTGGATTACAAAATGTCTTCCAAATTATTGACTTTTTAATAATTATATACGTCGGTGTTTCTAACTTTACATATTCTGTAAAAACAATTAGATAAACAACACTCAATGAATATTTGTATTAAAATTTGTATAATCTACAATGTACAAAACTCCAAATATCGTAATAAAATGCCTATTCTGATTATTCAATAAATCTCGCTGTAACCGATTTGGTTCTGCACGTTCTGCAACAATAATCACTTTTTTTCTTTACTCCTTTACTACACTTGATTCTTTTATTTTCCTTTCCGCTAATTCTATCTTTTGACTTTAGTTTTTTCTTTAATCATACTGTCGATTTCTTCGTCCCTACCTGGAACAAAATGCCGATTGCCTCTGATTTTGAGCTCCTTTATATAGTTGAAAGAATCACATTGATTAATGGTGTTTCAACTAGATCGTCTCCCTTTGACAAGATTTGCCTCGCAGCTTTTTTCATCTTTTCTCCTCCGAAAGAAAAAATTAATTGTCCCACCTTGAGTCTCTCTTGTGATAATCTTTTCCCATTTTCCATTACTCATGTTGTCATGATAATGGTTTTCGAGAATTCACTTTGTTTACTTTTTTTTCTGCTTACGTAATTCGGGTTTCCATCAATTAATTAATTAATTAACAATTTTCTCTTTTTTGTACGTTTTCCTGCATTATAATTAATTGATGAAAATTAATGAGGAGTTTACAGGGAAAGTTATAATGAAAAAAACAAATTAATTTGAATTATTTAATTCGTAATATGAAGTCCGGACTAATGGGATGCCTGAGCCCATGGGAAAACCGAGCGCCAATCTGGGACAAACAAATTAAAGTAATTAAAAATCCCCCTAAATGTTAATCTAAGATTCCCGGATGAGAATTAATTGCAATAATCCTAATTCGGTAGATAATTGGTCTTTCAGAGAAAATATAAAAAAGGATCTCAAAAACAGACAAGCCACCAATTGTTCAAAGAAACAAGAGACAAGTTTGGCGAATAAGGCGATCAGCGATAGGAGGACAATATCTTAAGTTTAATTCTCGTGTCAGAAAAGGTGATTGGCCCTTGGGTTGTCTACCTTATCGGGCGATATTTATTCGGAGAAAAAGGTGCAAATTTAGTGACGAATTGTAATTTTGATTGAAGTTTAATAAAGTTATTCAGTGTTGGGTTTCGATTCATTTGTTTGAATAAGAACTCGAGGAGTCAGAGAAAACTGAATTGAAAAATAATAACCCAACATATATCTGAAACGATTTTGAGTTATTATTGTTACTTTTCAAGCATTACGTGTTTTTTATCTTGGTGAAGTCTTGGGAGCGTCAAATTTAAAACCTACCCTGGTCGCCAAAAGATCTATGGCCCCAGCTTGGATACATCATTTTGGAAATGTAAACGGTTTCAAGAGACAGTATTAAGTTCCAAATTTATTGTCATGCATAAAAAGTTAATAATTTAAAATTTTGGTCTTTAAGGATTAAATATCACGATGGTATATCAAAATTCAAATAACTTTTTTGGTCAAAAGCAACTGCCTCCATAATATTTGAACTTTAACAATATGAATCCTTGAAATTACTAAAAAATGAAAGCTGATACTTAATAGAATTATCAAGTTATTTAGACATTAAATTGTCTTGGAATTGATTTTATGCATCAAGACTTTCTGAGATTTGGTTGATTGATTGAAAGTTAGCATATTAATTTTTAATATTTAGTTCAATAAAACTAACACTTTTGTATATTTTTTGGTATCGTCTTGCTGTTTAAATTATTTAAATTTTTAAGTATCCATAAATTATAATCTTAACAATTGCATTTTAAATTATGTTATTAATTATATATTTAAAATTAAAATTTCTAAGAAATGAATTTTAATTTCTGATTGTTTTAACGGAATATTACTTTATGTTAAAGAACCAATAAAAATTTTCCAACGTACTTTAAGTGATTTGCATTAATGAATTTTTTAATTATTTTGTTTCTGAGTTTTGCTGTTTATCCTATTTACTGTGGGTATGATAAACATAATAATTAAGGTTCTAATGTATCATAATTTTTAATTTAGCCGTGATTTTTATAAAATTTTGAATGTTCCAAGGTCTGCTAATTCCAATCAAATTAAAAAGGCATACAGAAATCTTGCAAAGCAACTTCATCCAGATAAAAATAAAGATGATCCCAATGCTGAATCGCAATTCCAGATTTAAATGCTGCTTATGAGGTACTAAATTGATTTTTATTAGGCCTTATAGAAATTATTAACTTTATTTTTTATATAGGCTTTATCTGATCCTGAAAAAACGAAAAATTTTGACGCTCGTGGTGAAGAAGGTTTGAAAGATTCTCATGGAGGTGGATCATCAATGGATCCATTTTCAAGTTTTTTTTGGTGATGTATTTTTTGATATGGGCGGAAGTCGTCGGCAAAAAGATATACCTAGGGGTGGTGATGTTATAATGGATTTGTTTGTAAGTTTAGAAGAGCTGTATAATGGAAATTTTGTTGAAGTTGTTCGTTATAAATCTGTTAAAAAATCTGCACATGGAACTCGCAGATGTAATTGTCGGCATGAAATGAAAACCATTCAAACTGGTCCAGGTCGTTTCACGATGACTCAAGAGCAAGTATGCGATGAATGTCCCAATGTCAGGTATGTAGAAATAAATTATTTTGATAATTTGTGGAATTACTAAATAACAAATTTTGATATAAAATATTTTAGAAATATTTAATAGATCTAAATTCATATTTTATGAATAGTTACTTAGCGCAATCTTCATTTTAATGTCTGATTTTACATTATATTTTTTCCCCTGATATTTTTAATATTTAATTTTTTATATGTTATTAATTACTGATTTCAGTATTTAAATTGCATTTTAAATTTAATCACATCAGATTTATAGAACAGTATAAATTGTAAAATTATTTAAATATAATTAATATTATATTACCAGTAACTGAATAGTTTTCAGTGTTGATTAATATTGTTATGATATCGGTTTCATATTCATAAATTAAAGTTATTGATGCCTTTTTAATATATTACTTGTTAAATAGGTTTGTACCCGAAGAAAAGTTATTAGAAATTGAAATTGAACCGGGAATGCGTGATGGACATCTTTATCCATTTGTTGCTGAAGGTGAACCTCATATTGATGGCGAACCGGGTGATCTGAAATTTAGAATAAGACAATCTTCGTAATATTATACAATATTATACAATAAGGCTATTTATGTAATCTAGGCATCCCAGATTTGAAAGGCGCGGTGATGATCTATATACAAATGTGACTATTAGTTTGTTAGATGCATTACAAGGATTTTCAATGGAAATTAAGCATCTAGATGGACATAAGGTATTATTTTAATTATAATTATGTTAATTTTTATTTTATATTATTAATTCTTTTAAAAAAAGTATTCAAACATTGTATTTATTTCTTTTGACACCTTTCTTGCATTTATTATTTGTTCTAATGAATTACGAGTAACCTAACATTTCTCACCTTTGCTAATCTGTCTTTTTATTCACTGACAGTATTTTTATTGGATAGATGTATAAAAGCACTGGATTATATTTTTGTCTTATTTGTCTAATTGATAGAAATAAATTAACTCGTTCAACACGGTGCACTTCTTCGAAGTCTCTATGATTGGTGTGCTCGAGAGTCTGACGGCGCTTGTTTGGCTCAATGCTTTTTCGTTATCAGCGGCTTGCACTCGAGTAGTTATTATTATATATTACCCGGGATAGATCTTCCTAGCTATTCAATTTAAAGTATCCTGTTACAAATATAATTAGAAACATGTGAACCACCGGTGAGACACGCCGCCAGATAAAACCAACGTAACGTGTTGATCTAGCCCAGTGTAACTTTTTTTGCTTCACGGCACATCATTTGCCTAACACTGATCTAGCCCGTAGTTAAATTGTAAAAAAAAATCATTTAAAATGAAAAATTTTGACTTTGGATCTTTTAAAATACATTAAATATTACTATGCAAATTGCAAGCCCTTAATTTTATATTAATCACTTATATGTCACGTGTTTATACTGAAATAATTATTGAACTTGATGTGGATTTGGTTGTGTTTGGCAACAATAATGATTTTTTTCAGGTAAAAGTAATTCGCGAAAAGGTGACATGGCCAGGTGCCACAATTAAAAAGTCTTTGGAAGGAATGCCAAATTATGAAAACAATCATGTAAAAGGATCTTTATATATAACGATAGATGTCGCATTCTCAAAAGACAAAGTATATTCAGAAAAGAAAAGGAAATTCTTAGAAGTTGTTATCAACGGATGTGCAACCACAGGAATACAATGGATTAGGAGGATACAAATCTGGTTATCTTTGAAAAGAATGTGCATTTAAAATAATTATATATTCTATTCCATTATTTTAATGGAAGAAAATCATAATTTTATTTGCTCTGTTGGTCTTTCTAGTGTGAGGATGTAATACTGTTTTTAATATTATTTCTTTGTTGGTTTATCTGTAGATACACCCATTTATTGATAAATCAAGGATTATTCGCCTTGATTTTTTATTTGTAAATTTAATAAATAATGTTAAAGGTATCAAATAGAGTTTAATTTTGATTACTATGAAAAATATTTTAAGCTGAAAATCCTTGTCTATATTGAATTTATTTTTCTGAACATCGTAGCAAAAATTGCTGGCAAAATATTTTCTTTTAAAATTCGTTAATATTATTGTAACCCTAACTGCGATGTTGCTGCCATTAATTTAAAATTGGTATCATAACTCAAACCTGCAACTAATCTATCATTAATTCTTTGGTTTCTCAATTATTGGTATAAAAGTTTATGTTGTTAGAATCAATTTATTTCGTAACCGGATTAAATTATAACACTTTCACACCAATTATTCAATGGGAGTTATTACTAGTTTCTTAGATCTCCGTAAATGGGGTGAGATCTTAACTATGTCCGGTTTTTCTTAATTATAAATATATGAAAACACATTAAAAACTCGATACAAATTTTATTTAAGAAAATCCAAAATTTACCTAAAAATACAAGAGTCTACCGAATTTCCATTCAAATGTAATTGTTGTTTGAATGTTATGTAATGCGTGGATTGACTGTCAAAATTATTATTTTTAGAAATTAACTCTGTTATAATAAGACTTTATTTTACCGGCGAAATTCTAATTTTCCGTTACCTATCTATATAATTTTCACCATTGCTGGCGTGATTTAAAATTTATTCTAATTTATTCTTCTAATTTTAACAGAATATTATTTTATTTTATCCTGTCGTGAAAACTGAGAACTGTCGCATTAGTGTTATTTCATCAGCTAAAAAGGAAAATTATTTCTGAGGGTGGCAACTTAGTGGATCCGGTTTTTGTATTGCAAGCTGGTCGCAGCTTCCAATACCCCTATATTGATTTTACTGCCACCCGTACCATTGCGTGATTACTTGGCTTACTTGTTGCAAGCATATGACAGATCTACTTGGACGTACCCCATGTAGACAACGCCAGTTACTAGTCGTCGTCAACACAGACCACAGGAAGATTACTTATGAACTGCGTAATAAAACTACTCCAAATAAATGAAGTAGTACAACTACTAATTCCGACAGTAAAAATGTGTTTGATTTTGTGACTTGCAGCTTGATGTGGTGGCTGTGGACCGGAAAAGGTTTGCATCATTCATCATTAAAACTAATTTCGTTTTAAGAACAGTAAAAACATTTTTTTTGAACCAAACTCTATTCCGTGATGTCATTCAATCATATAATAAGCAAAATATCCTTACTTCCAAATCAATCAAATACAAAAAGTAAGTTTGATCTTCAAAATGTATTCTCAAATTTGATTCACAGAAAGATTAGACTGTGGCTGAAATTTACAAATCGATTAAATTGTGACTGAAATGCGTCGGTATATATAGTCTGATTTTGGTGTGCGAGTATGTGTGTGTGTGCATTGATTCAATAAAAAATTTGAATTCTAATTTTTATCGATTTTGATCGCGATTTTTTTATAAATTATGATTAATTTAATTTTTTTATATTTTGTCGCCACGATAGGCATTTTTTAGAATATTCTATGATGTTATATAATTATATATAATTATAATTTCTTTTATGTTATTTCATTTTTGATTTTTTTGCTAATTTAGTTATTAAATTTTTCTTTTAGTAAACTTCTATCAATTACTTTGTGGTCATGATTGATTTAGACATTTTTACCGAATATTTTAGTTTGTTTATTTAATTCTCTTATATTTTTATCTCTAATTTACTTTTTGATGTTATTTCTATTTCTCTGTATCACCATTACTTCTGTTATGTATCTATGTTGTGTTTGAGTTGATTTCATGTAATACTTGATTGATGTTTGGACGTGTTTGAGTTTGACTCGACTTGATGTTATATCTGAGTACTATGTTCTGACGTCATTCAGTCATGTTTCAATTACTTGGACTCAAAATCAATTCCAGTTCAACAGATAAGTTTCCTCTGAATTCATAACTGATAACTTACACAATTTTATTCAAGCACCAACGGTAAATTTAATAAAAAATAGTTGTTTGAAGTATCTTAGCAATTGTCTATAAAAACAGAAAATTCACTGAAAGTTGTCAACGAACACGGGCCACGAGATGTTGTACTCAGGCCTGATTTCAATCATTTGGCGGCACTAGACAGAGCTACATGTTGGCTGCTCTACTCATATATGACATATCAATGTCTAATCGTTCTTCTTTTTTTTCCGTTTTCGTTTTTCAGCACCAGAGTCTTTTTTAGTTTCTTTTAACGTTGACATAGATATATCAAATTTTAATTATTCATTAAAAATAAAGAAATTTGAAAATGATCTAAAATGAACATAACGTGTTATATATACTTTCGTAAAACGAATGAAAAATTATATATCGAATAAGCTGAAAAATANTTATTATTACAGTCATACCCCGGATAACGTTGCCCCGAATAAAGTTGTTTCGCTGTAACGTCGGTCCACCATTATAGTCATACCCCACTGTAACGTTGCGTGGCTTCGCTGTAACGTTTTTTTTTAATAAAACCGTTTTTTCAAAAACTAAGCAAGCGGTGTTATTTTAAAATTTTTTTTGTACATAATATTATGTAATTAATTATTTTATTATATATTACATATTCTAATAAAGAATTAAATCTAATTTTCATAATATCAAAATTCTCTTAATCTTTTAAATCTATTTAATTGCGAATTTTTTTCTTAATTATAATTGCTTCGTATAACGTTGTTTCGGTTAACATCGCGTTTTTCTGGAACCATTTAGCAACGTTAACCGGGGTAAGACTGTA